>JAODUJ010302582.1:0-10011 GCA_027564615.1 Psolus chitonoides
GTGTATGCTAGTAGTGTGAACGCATTCAAGAATGGGATTGATGCTTATTTTTCTGCCAGTGGTATAGAGTCTAGGGTATATTTGGATACATGATCTTTTTATGAGGACACTGTCCTTTCTGATCCTTTCTAAACTTAACTCATCCTATTTAAGTTAGGCTATTATGTTCTGCACGCACCTACCATTTCTAGATTTTGGTTATTATCCTGTTAGAGCATCTATCATCTCTAGAGTTGAGTCATGCTCTTAAAGCTCCTATCATTTTTTTAGTTGAGTCAATATGCTCTTCAAGTGCTTATCATTTCTAAGTTGAGCCAATATACTCTTCAAGCACCTATGATTTTTAGGTTTGAGTCGTTATAATGTCAAAACAGCTATCATCTTTAAAGTTGATTCATTAGGCTGTTAAAGCACTTATGATTTTTTAAAGTTGAGTAATTATGCTGTTGAATCACCTATCATATTTAGAGTTGAGTCATTATGTTGTTAAATCACATATCATATTTAGAGTTGGGTCATCATCCTGTTAAAGCACCTATCATCTTTGGAGTTGAGTCAATATGCTGCTAGAGCACCTATCATTTTTGCTGGTCCCGAAGGGAACAAACCTATATACTTCTTTGTACGTCAGCCACTCTGTCACTCACTCTGTTCCTCCGTCCGTCACGCCACTGTAGCTCGTAAACAAGCCAAGTCGACCATGCCTGGTCGGATCAAGTTCGTACTTGGTATATCCTATAATGTTCCCCATAATAAGTACATGATTTCCATTTTGTTGGGAGTAGTCAAAGGTCATCTGTTCGAACACAGTACGTAGGTTCCTGCGTTGGTGTTAGTGGAGGTTTGAGCACATGTTTGGTCAAAACTGGAAATTTTGTGTAATTTAGGTATTTTTGGTACTTGTCCCTAAGTCGATCACGCCTAGTTGGATCAAGTTCATACTTGGTATAGGCCTATATGTTCCCCGCAATGAGTACATAACCCATGTTCGTTTTGAGAGAGGTTAAATGTCATCTAAGGTCAATAGAGGTAAAAAACTGACAACATTGTAAACAGTCTAAGTCAACCGTGCCTAGTCAGATCAAGTTCAAAGTGTGTATGTTCCTGATAATGGGTACAGTGCCCCTAATGATTTTGGTGGAGATTTGAGCACATTTGTGGGTCAGAAATTGAAATGCTGTGAAATTTAGGTATTTGTGGGGCTTTTCCCTTGTAAACACACTAAGTCGACCATGCGTAGTTGGTTCAAGTTCATACTCGGTATACATGCTTCCCATAATGAGTGCATGGTTTCTGTTGTTTTTGGGAGAGGTCAAAGGTCATCTGACGTCAATAGAGGTCGACCACTAATTACATTGTAACTTGACGGTCTAAGTCCCTGGTTTTTAAATTAATTTGTGTGGCGGGCCAATTACTTTGAAACTGGCAAATCTGAAATTTACACTCTTAGTCCTAAATTACTGCAAGTGAACGGGCAAGGCGAATTTGGCAAAATTAGGCAACATGAATGAAATGCACTACATGTATTTATATGGATGAATAACATGGTCGTGGGCATGGACAGGGCGGTGATTACTCCTCAATATGGGGGGGGGGAGAGGGATTGATAACTTTCTAGAACACTTTGCGAGTTCGGCCAGGGAGTGCATCGGGTAGCCGATATCCTCTGTCGGAGGTACGGTGGCCTCAGGCCATCAAATTCTCGTAAAATTTATAGGTTTCAGCCATATTTCTTATGAAATACCACTTGCCTAGAAAAATAACAACATTTCTTTTAGCTTTTGGATTGGGATGGGGATGGGTTTGGTTTGATTGACAGTTGCGTGGTAACGGATTATTAGACTGGCGGGTCCCCTACTACTCAAAGACGCAGCGTTTCGTTTGATGGATTAGGTTGGTGTTTAGTCTACCACTCTATAGTGTATGGAACATAGGCTATTCGTCAATTTTGTAGTTAACATTTATTTTTCCCTGTTTTTATTTTCTTCGCGGGCCAGACTGAATAGGCTTGTGGGCCAAATTTTGCTCGCGGGCCGCCTATTAAGAACCAGGGCTATAGACCATGTCTGGATCGCATGTGGCTCGACCTCTTCCCCTGGCCACGACATGCTCAAAACTGTGAGTAGCAAAAGGACATATCTAGCAGGGAGATCCAGGGGCACCGAGGCGTGATGCTACCGGAATATCGCGAACAATAGGGGCTTGTTTTAAGGTTATACACCCCAATTAGGGGCAAATTACTCTGCGAAAAGTGTTCCCCCTCAAGCACTAGTCCCTAAAAATTGTGGTTGGTGAATTTCATGACATAATATCAGAGACTATGGCACTTTTTGATGTGCTGATGTTGTTAAACATGAAAGAAAGTATATATTGTGTGGAAATTGTGAAGAGTGAGGGTAATTTGAGGCATTTTAGCTTATAGCTGCCTGGATGTCTATATCAGTCCGTCAAATCAGCTGTTAGAGTAGGGTGTCTCACCTCAAAACTTTGTCCTCTCCCAGCTCAAAATATCAACGATCATGGTATGAACATTTGTAGTTGCTATGAAGGCCCAACGTGTCAGCTTTCATATGAGGGGTGGCCCATCAGAGGCTTGAATTTAGTGGGTAAGTCAATGGAGCAATTAATAGTGGTGTGGACCCTCAAGAGAGCCGTTTACGTTGATACATCTTCTCCAGATGGTCATCGCCTGTGAGCAAGGTTGCCGTTTGGTCTTTTTCATGGTAACATTTTCTCAAATCTGGCTGCTCGAAATTGTCCCTGGCCGTGGCCCAATATTTGGCTAAATACATACAAAATACTCTTGAAATTTTCAATATATTCCAACTCCCCCTCCAAAAGGGACAATAATTGCTGAAAATGTTCAGTTGTTACCCAAAATATTCTTGCGAAAATTTGATTATTGGAAAGGGAAGTTTCTCCACTATCTGACCACCCGGCCTGTGATATACACTCCTGCAGTGTGTAACACACAACACGATTCATCACCCAACACCTGTCCAACCTAATTACTTCGTAACAACTCCACCAATAGACTAAAATGTAGATCATTACGGTAATGACCGAGTCGGCTCTATTTGACCTATATTTATATTACTGGTGCATGACAGGTTGGCATTAGTGTAAACAAAAACTGCACTTGCCTTGATTGGGGTCTCTAAACATTCGTCTTCTATACGTATGAACCATCAGGTAATAGCTTCCAGACGTGAAGCATGTTGATTTTATAATCACGCAGGGAAGGACTTTTACAATGATAGGCCTACACCAGTGATTCTCAAACTTTATAAGAGTCAGGGCCAAATATAGAGGCAGGGCTGAGGTCGAGGACCGCATTCCAAAAGCATTGTGGGATTAAAACCAGGGAGGAATTTCCGCTACGGTGGTAATTGCGGTCCTGTGGGAAGGTCCGCCTCATCTTTGGATTTTTTTCCCTCAAATCTAATGGCCTGTATATGCAAAATGGTGGCCCATTTGGTGCCAAAATATAAAAATTTCATTAGAAGAAAAAAAGAATGGGCCCAATATGATTCATTTTGAACTTTACAAGAGCAAATATGTTTATAAACTTCAGTTCATGGGCCACATCGAGAGGGCTCAAAGGCCGTGTGCGGCCATGGGGGCCGCGTTAGAGAATCACTGGCCTACACCTTGTGTGGATGAAAACTGCATGTGGATTACACGACCAGCCTATACGTGAGGAATCAGCATGTGTCCAACCTAATTACTCCGTACGGTATCACAGCTCCATCGAGGGATCAAATGCAAGAAGTCATTACAATATTAGTAAGCAAGATAGCTGCGCTATATGACCTATATAATTATACAGCCGATGATACGGATCGTTTGTATGGTAATTTATTGGCACAGCTGTGGGTTGACTATGTTGACTGTTGGTAATGAGTGTATTTACTATTTAGGCAACGTTCCTGTATGATTTACGTTCCATGGTCTGTCGAATTCAAATCAGCACGCACCTGCTGTCCTGTGGTATTTCACGAAATTATGACTGATAAAGATGTTATCCGAACTAGATGGAAAGGTTGTCAGGTATTAGCAGTAATAGGCTAAAAGATGAGGCCTATCCATTGCACTAGCAACGAACATATTAGCAAGGAGAACAAAACTGTGTTCAAGATATGAAACGGATATGTTGATAACTAGAATTGAACGTAGTCAGGTATTACCATTATGCAGTACTACTGATCTAGCAACTAACGAACATCTTGACAAGGAGAACAAAACTGTGTTAAAGATATGATAGAGATGTTATGAAAACTAGAATGGAACGTGGTCAGGTATTAATATTATGCAGTAATAGGCTAAAAGCTAAGGCCTATCTACTGATCTAGCAACGAACACCTTAACAAGGAAAACAAAACTGTGTTCAAGATATGATACAGATATTATGACAAGTATAATGGAACGTAGTTAGGTATTAGCATTATACAGCAATGTGCTAATAGCCACAGCCTATCCAGCAACGGACATCCAATAACAAGAAGAACAAAGTTGTGTTGAGGTTCCTTGTCAAAATGAGTGTCAAAATGTGTAAACTGTCCACAATTAATATCGCCATTTGACCTAGAGAATATCAAAATTGCATGTGTCTTACCAAGTTAGCATGTTTCCATTTGTATTGGGGTGGGGGAAGGGGAGGGGGCACTTAACACAAATGACATCATTTAAATGACACTAGTTGATACGATGATTTCATGAAAGGTTGAAACTAGTTCTGACTTCTTACAGGACCGGTCATCTGTTTGTTCATCCAAACGTATTAAGCATAAACATTTTGGTAATTTATAGCACAGGACATGGATTAACAGGAATCGTTCGACGTCACTATAATTGAAGATGTTCCTGCGCTAAAATCTGTCATATTTCATGCAGTGACGATAAATCTGGCTCGAGATAGCATCATTCGATATAACGTGGTTAAATAAGGTTAATTCAATCATTTAGCATCCCTCGAGTTAAACATAACACTGATACTCGAAAAATTACGGTAAGCGGCCTATGTCACATTGTATATTTACCACGAGTAGCCTACAACAAGTGTGTAATAATAGGCCTATATACAGATATAGCAATATTGTAGCAAATTTTGACATAGATGCTACCGCCAGTTACTTTGACATTGTTCGTATAACGTAACGAATATTATAAGCTCCCCGTGCTGCCACTTTACTACATTTCACGTCATGAATAAAATTCATGACGTAGCAATCAATCTGTGTTTTAAAAAAAACTTACACGATATAACACAGTTTGACAATTTAATGTACGTGTTCTATATTGCATACTATATGTTCGCTATCGTTACTTCTGTTTCTGTTAGCATGATTCCAACCGTCTATAGTTGTGCGTATCCATTTCCTGATCAGTAACATATGCGTATCTCTGTATCTCTGCGCTTTGGGTCATATTATTCAAATAATGTGGACACAAGTTTCAATACCAGTACTTTAATAAATATATGTATCATGGACCTCGGGGTGGAGTACACATGGGAATTCATTTGCCAGAAGATAAGAATACATCTATGACTTTGTTGCGTGACTCATTAGTTTTACTGTAGGCTATTCTGGTATTGATGTTACCGCACAAACAGCCATATCCAGTAAGATATTAAATATTTATAGACATTTTCAAGGCCTTTCTCTATAGGATTCATTGGAAATGTTATCGTATTTCCGAATTGAACTGAATATTACTTCATCACCCCAGGAGAGGGGAAACAGAAAATGAGGATGAATTGGAACGCAAACAATATCGATACCAGTGAGTGAAAGCAATCGTCAATGAATGAATCAAGCTGCTCCGGAAACACGTCACTTCCGGCTTGTCGATTTTCGAACTCGGGTGTATAGGTTATCATTTATTCCTTGGCACCTATAATACTTTATATCTTTCAACTAACTATAAAAAACCTCCATATTCCTAAGGTCATCTGGCTATTTTTTTACTCCCCATAGGCCCATTTGTAATTTGATCCAATAAATTCTGCTCTTCAGACAAAACGTTTGAATTCACAAGACCTGGTCGATAACCCTTCACTGAATACAGAAAACTTATAATCTTGCTGAAAAAGCTAAATTTTTACGAAAATGACCTTACTGCACAGAGTTAGTGTGTGATTGAGCGTTTGTTTTCACCCGTTAGTAATATACAGGATAACACATAACGCAAGGCACTCCTATAGTTGTAGCATGCCGGTCTAATATAGGGACAACGCCACTTACGGATGGTGTTACCGTTTAGGTGACTTATACTATGCATACATGTGGACAGCCGCATGCCAACACATCTCGGCAGAGCACATGGCGTGTTTTCATGGTTACTACAGACACAGAAGTAGTTTGAAATAATCCTTTATCCTACGGCTGTCATTGAGCAGGGTGGAATTTGCGCGACAATGGCCGAGAGGAGGCTTAAGTCCGTCTCTTTTGTTCGCAACAGCCCGGGCGTCACGCCCCAGTGCCCCTGCACCCCCTGCTCGAAATTCGTGGCTCCTACTGGCAGTTTCGAGCTATGCGTGGCTAGGGTTACCATATTTCCCAAACGGAAAACGAGGACAGCTTCAGGAAGGGGTCCCATTTGATAGGTACTTACATGCAAAAGGATGCTAATGGACCAGTGGTTCTCAAAGTGGTCCCTATCGACCCACAGTGGCCGCTCCACAGTACACGAGCGGTAGGGGGTGCTGACAATGATTTTGGGGGCACTGACGAGCTACGGGGTTGCCAGATATCTCCGAAGTTCGATGCAGAAACGAGAATTCGCTTGAATCCAGTAGTACAGTGCGTGCAGTAGTCTTTCCCCCGACAGGTGTCAGCCGCCCGACAAGTTTTAATTCTCTCATCAGAACTGAAGGCTAAACATTTTTGCGCCCTTCTTGAATAGTGGCTGTTTTCTGCTTCTCTCATCGAAACTAGAGGTTTTTTCTGCTGTTCTCTTGAATTAGGACTATCATATTGCCCGCTGGGTGGTCCGTCCACGAACGATAGGATAAGGGGGCATGTGGCTGGTCCAAGATGGCAGAAGGGACGGTATAGTCCAGAAAAGTTTGAGAACCACTGCAATAGACCTTATTGCTGATAGCAATATGCAATGCATTCTGGGACAGAAATTTATCGCTTAACACATTGTTGTATGCATGACATACATGATGAAATATTTCACTTGGAACCCATGTTTGCACTTGATGAACTCTGCCAAGGCTGAATGAGCTACTAGCAGCACTAATCCAGTTAGGCCACATGACCAGTCTCTCAATTGACCAGTCTCTCAATAATACTGGCAAATGTATGGCATTGTTTCAAGTAGCCTCATAGAGACCTGGCCCCTAAAACATGAAAACGTCAGGTTCTGAACCCGGAAATATGTTCACATCTGGTCTATACAGCTATATAGGCCAATGTGACAATATTTGCTACAACGTGGAATATAATACCATGATGCGTTATATACAGTCGAGTGATTATCACTCCAGACTCAAAATCTTGCTACCGAGAGTTTGAGCCCTATCGAAGGATTACTATGTTATGTTTTCATGCAAGATATTTCATCGCGAATAGTGGGTCGTATCCGTCGAGTGGTTAGCTCTCCATATCGAGTGTTTCACTTAGCTGAATATCGGGTGACTTCTACGTTATGTTTTTATTCACGTTACTTAATCCCGATTGCCTCTCTTGAACCAGGTGTGTACATGGGTCGACATACTGTATATGTTGGGTAGGTAACAGACTTGTTGTATATGGAAGGAATGGCACCCACCTCTAAAACGGATTGCAACCTGGCCAAATGCCAAGAAAGGAGAGATGTGCATCCCGTCTATGATCCAAAAATGAACCTATTTACCCATATACCATTATATCCACCCCCTCCCTGCTCTGTAACCATCTACGCCAGTAGCTATTCATCTCCTGGTCATGTTTACTGATAAGATCAGAGAGGTGTAGGGAACAGAAACGCCGCCATGCGGCGGTATTTCGACAAAAAATGACTATCCAGTTTATCCACAATAACACAGCATGTAACATAAAAAAACATAAACAAGAATTTTACTTCCCATCCAGGGTAGTGTCATCAATTCTATTCAATTCTATTCGCTAAAAGGTGTCGTATTTATAGCTTTGCAAAAAGATTGTGAAAAATTGAAGATCATTATAGTACAGAACCAATGCTAAAAGGTCCTGTGACCAAATCATTGGGATGAAGATTTGAAGTATTTTTGGCATGACTGAGGCTTTCTGAACAAATTTGGCTTGGGCCGCCCTCTTCAAATTCCCAGGCATTTTTGATATGGGACAAACATAGGTTAGACATGGGTCAACAAATTATATACCCCTATCCTTATGAAAAGACACCAAATTACTCATCTGGTCATAGGTTATTTCCTTGGAGAAGACCCCTTCCTCGAGCCAGTAGTAGCTCATAGGGCCGGTGCATATATCCGTGACGTGAAGCAAACAAGTATGAAACTCCCCCGGGACAGGACGTCGGGACAGGACGTCGGTCCATCGCTGGATAACCCCTATCCGAAGCTAGTACCCATTTTGAGCTGGGTGGACTGGAGGAGTAAAGTGTCTTGCTCAAGAACACACCGTAGTGCCACAGGCGGGACTCGAACTCGCAACCTTTAGGTCGAGAGTCGGAAGCCATTACGCTAAGCTACTGCATCCCCACATCTGGTTATAAGGAGTCTAAAAATATATAGTTTGTCTTGTCTTCAAACTTTACTTAGATGCCGTTTTTGTCAGGAGCATGACAAAGTCGACATACTTTTGGCTGGGGTAAAGCTACCAGTATAGTCAAGATTGTCCAATTTTTATGATTTTGGTGTCCAAATATATGTTTTTCAGCACGACAAATTCAACGTGGTTGTGGCTAATGTCAGAAAATTGAGATTTGGCACTCTCTGGTATTGAAAGATTGGTTTTCATAGTAACTAGTCTCAAGTCTTGGATTTAAAGGGGACAAGACTCAGGACGAAAGAAGCTGCTAGCGCCGGTAAGTTGAACTCTGGATGACCTCAGATAGGGTAACACATATTACGATAGACGCATTCAATGTAAAGTGCTACACTATTATGTTGCGAGATTTCCTGAAAAACACTGCTACAGTCGATATTGCAGTTTCTCTTTACTTAAGTCTTATCGGGCTTTAGGGCGATATTCGCCACTTGTGTAACTTATTTAGATCATTTTTCATTTTTCCTCTGAAAAAAACATTGGGAGACAAAATGAAAATCTGGAGGATTTCATGGAAAATCGGGAGACCGGGATGAGTTGAAAATTCGGGGCAACCGGGAGTGAGTTGAAAAATCAGGAGACTCCCAGCTGAATTGACTGATTGAGAGAGTTGAGATCTGGAATCTATGCCTATTAGTGATGGTTACGTATACGTACGTGTACACCAGTAGCCTACAGTACGGTGCCCTAGTACTGCAATATTGTAGACTGCATGTTTGTGATGACAATACTGCCAGGTCTGTTGGTAAACAATCTCCGGCTTTTCGGCTAATTGTGGTAGATAGTCTGCCAAATTTGGCATTGGGAAGTTGAGAATGATGGCTTCAACATTACGTAAAATTCGGACATTATTAACAATTTCAAAAATCCGTCCGAACACCTACGCGAGTTATTGAAAAGAGGACATGTCCGGGAAAATCCGGAAGACTGGTAACCCTAGCCGGCTTTGGGTCAGGGGCTGGGGCACCCTCCCTTATCTACCCATCTCCCTCCCCACCGCAACATACCCCTTTTGTTTTCAGCTACCTTTCTGGTTGAAATACTATGTGGAACTATATTCATTCGGCCATAATCACATAACTAGTAAAACGGCGTTCTATACAAATAGCCTACATAGGTTCCAAATCCTGGAAATCTGTTTCCAACGCCTTATTTCGATCCGCATACATATGTAGAATGCCTATGTGACAATAATTGCTACAACATGGAATCGTGTACCATGATATTATAGGTCATCACTCCAGACTCGAGATCT
>JAODUJ010302693.1:0-10010 GCA_027564615.1 Psolus chitonoides
GATTGGACAGACCACTGACTCATCCTTTCAAAATTCAGCATACGCATTCAGTCAATGCGGCGCCTCCAGGGAAAATGGCCTATAAGAGACTCAATGTCAACAGGCTAGAATGCCACCCAATGTAACAAAATATCTTTGAAGATCTTGAGAGCATACTGACCCAACTCGACTGGGCAGCGTTCAGAGACCTGGTGTAAAACACCATACTTACCCACCTGGGCTAGAACTCCCGAAAAACTAGGATTGGTTTGATGAAAACGAGGAGCCTATTCAAAAGCTGTGGAATCCACCTACCAGCAAGATAGCTCACTGCCTCCAAGAAGGCTGCTTTCAATTATATCTGCAGCAAGATTCATGACTCTTGCTCTGCAAGAAAGCGGATGAGATCTAAGCCTATGTAGACAGCAACAACCCCAGTCACTTTTACGATACCCAGAAGACTATCTACATGCCACAGACCTCTGGAACATCTCCACTGCTCAGTGCTAACGGGCCCACACTGTTCACCAATAAGACTGTGATCCTCTGGAGATGGGCAAAACATTTTAGAACTGTCCTCAACACTGTCAACAGGCCATTATCTATCAACAATGAAGCTAGCTATTACACGTTTACCCAAAGCTGACGTCAACTTTATCTGGCAGATCCCCAACTAAAGCAGAGGGCCATGGCAATCATGCTCTTTTCGAACGACAATGTACCGGGCTCTGCTTTTATTTCAACAGAGATATACAAGACAGGGGAACCCTTGCTGACAGTGAAGCCCACCGAGCTCCTTCAGATCATGTAGCAGCAGGAAATTATTCCCCAGGAATTCAAGGATACATCAAGTGTCCACCTATATAAGAGAAAATGAAACAGGTAGTCGTGTGATAACCATAGCGGAATCTCTATTCTGGCCATTACTGGCAAGATTCTTGCAAGAGTCGAAATGGTTGAAATGGTGTCTGCGGCCCGTCAACCTTTGGAAATATGTCAGGAGTAGAACAGAGATCCATACACAATGTTTATGGACCTTTATAATTCCTACGACTCGAATGATGTCGAAGCCTTCCCGGTTACCATGGGGTCAAGCAGGGTTCCGTACTGGCACCCACACTCTTCAGCATGATCTTCTCTACCAGGATGTTGGACCCCTTTGCAGTGATGAAGCAGCAACAAGTAAAGTTTGGGACGGATGGCAGGCTCTTTAACTTGCGAATACATCAGACTAAGATCAAGGTGCAAGAGGATACAGTGTCCAATTTTTTGTTTGCAGATGAATGTGCTCTCAAAGTTACATCTTAGGTTAATATGCCACAAACATGGACAACTTCTCTGCGGCCTGCAACAATTTTCGTCTCACATTCAGTATCAAGAAGAAAGAGGTCCTGCACTAGCTTGCACTGCTGAAGCCATACAGTATGTGGAACCCGCCATCAAGGTCAATGGTGAAAACCTAAAGGTAGTGGACAGATTCACACACCTCGGCAGCACACTCTCCAGAGCTGTTCACATTTATAATGAGGTCAATTCTCGCATTGCCAAGGTAAGTTCAGCATTCTGGCGACTGCGATAACCAGTGTGGCAAAAAGGAGGCATCGAACTATCTACAAAACTGAACGTTTACAGAGCTGTTGTGCTGCCCACGCACCCATACGCCTGTTAAACCTGGACAGTCTACAAGCGTCATGTAAGAAAACTAACCCGCTTTTACATCGACTGTCTTATGAAGCTGCTGAAGATCACGTGGCAAGACAGGATCCCTTATACCGAAGTCTTCTCTCAATATGAGCTACCTTGTATTCACACACTACTACGAAAGACACAAATCAGATTGGCTTGCAACCTCACCAGAATGCCGGACTCAGCCTACCAAAGAGGCTGCTTGATAGGAAACTAACAGGTGGCAATCGGTCGCGTGGTGGTTGGAGGAAGAGGTACAAAGGCCTCACTGGCAATCGGTCGCGTGGTGGTTGGAGGAAGAGGTACAAAGGCCTCACTGAATAGTGTTAACATTGATCATGAAGTGTGGGACCGTGAAGAGCTTCGTACAAGACTGCCTCTCCTAGCGCAGCCGCACCAAAACAAAGGTGTTATCTTCTTCGAGCGGAACAGGATTGCAGAGGTCCAGAGGGAGTGTGAGCATCACAAGTCCAGAGTCACTTCCATTAATGACACATCATCAGATCACCTGCGTCCGACTTGTGCAGATCATTCCGTGCCCGGTGCCCATATCGGATTGATTTGTCATAGAGGGACACACCTCATATAGTCCCTATGTGATGTCTAGGTCATATTCGACAACGATGGACAAACAACAAATACTACACTGCAGTCATGTGACAACATTTTGCCGGCATGTTTTGTCTTGCTAGATATTGTTTTGTTTGTTGATTCCATCGTATTTTGTCATGCTGTTCTGGGACGTAGAAATTCCAATGTTTATTGAGCAGTTTATATTTTCAAGATATTGATTAACACACCTATATAGTGTTAATTTTACCCGATATATTTACATATCCTCTTCATAGCGATTGCCCTATAAAGTTGTTTTTGTTGGACCCACAAAAACTGAAACCTTTGAGCATTAATACTCTTTGTTGGTATATTACTTGGTCCTGTTTTAATTTATTCAAAAACCACAATGTTGTATATCCACGTCAGAAATATGGCTTATACTGTTTTAGTGAACAGTTTGCATACTTTTGCAATTTCTACCTTTTTGCTCAGATTAGGGCTTTAATCGGGTTATGGTCGCATGCCTTGTTCCATGAACTCCAACCCAGCTGGTTTCGTTCCGTCTCGACAGTTTATCACAATAATTTTGTTACAGGACATGGCGATCATCGGGTCCAGTTATTAACAGTGACTGCCATTCATATTTCATTATTTCGAGAACACATTGAATAAAGGATAGGCTACGCGATAAATGTGGCTAGAAGCAGGTGCCACGCAGTACAATTTTAATAGCATATGAGCTAGAGTATGTCCAAACAAGTTTCTGAATCAACTTTTTAACAACCAAACGTTAAAACCAAACTTTATTCGCAGCGTGCGTAACGCAACTGTTTGTTGCATCATGACGTCATAAACGCATGGTTTACCTTTGAATAAGTTCATATAGTTTATCAAACATCTCAAATTACATGGTCAAAAGGATCCTGTACATCATTAATCGCTAATTAAACTTTCTGGTTAATAAATTCACAAAATAACGATTTTTAGGTGTTTTCAGCTACAATATCGTATGACGTCACGAAACAGCTGATTATTCCCAAAATAACTCATTACATAACACTAAACAACTTGAAATATATTGCCACGGTATCCCTCTACCACATCCAATCATCAAACCTCTGTGGGGAACAACTAATTTGAAAGCATATTTAGGGGCCTCACCTGATGGACTATTAGAGAGTAAAATGTGTTGAAAAAAAATCCAAAATGTTGGTACAAAAAATCTAGACTCCATTGGATTGTAAGTGGCAAATTTGAATTCTTCAATTAACAGACCTTTCCGGTGCTATAGCGGCTATAGCCTACAACTTGTTAGGGTTCATGTTTGATATTATCATTTTGTGCGACCATCTTTTCGAATGAAATTCTGACTCACAAATTTCAAATATTTGTTCTTAAAATGTTTTAAAAAGTTGAAAAGTATATGCTGTAACCATATTAACATTCAATAAACTTGTTCTAATACTCACAAATGATAACTCTTATATTCAAATCAAAACACTTCAACTGCTCTAAAAACTGAAATGTGAGCATCCACTCAGGGCTCTGATGTACAACATACTAGGTCAAACACTGAAAACCTTGTAAACACCGTAACTTGAAAAGGAAAACTTCAGTTGAGCTCATACGTGATATGTGTGTTGGTCATAGTTAGGACTTGGTCCCTATTGTTTTTAGTAAAGGTCATCTGAGGTTAAGAGAGTTCCAATACTGAAAACCCCTTGGTAAACAAAACTTCAATTTAGCTGACACTTGGTAAGTGTCTTCAACATAGTCAGTACATGGTCCCAATTGTTCATGATGTTCATAATCTGTGGTCAATGGAGGTCAAACACTGAACAAATTCTAAACATCATATCTTGATAGAGCAAACTTCAGTTGAGCTCATACTTGGTATGTGTCTTCTTCATAGTTAGTACATGCTTCCCATTGTTTTGGGTGGAGGTCAAAGGTCACATGTGGTCAATAGAGATCGGTCAAACACTGAAAATCTTGTAAATAGCATATCTTAATGGAGCGAATTTCCGTTGAGCTCATACTTAGTATAGGTCTTCATCATAGTTAGTACATAGTCTCTATTGGTCTTGGTGGAGGTCAAAGGTCATCTGCGGTCAACATAGGTCAAACACTATAAACTTGTAAATATCATACTTGATAAGGCAAACTTCAATTGAGCCCATACTTGGTATAGGTCTTCATTATAGTTAGTACCTGGTCTCTATTGGTTTTGGTGGAGGTTAAAGGTCACATGTGGTCAACAGAGGGCAAATACTGAAAACCTGTAAACAGCATATCTTGGAAGAGCAAACTTCAATTGAGCTCAAACTTGGTATGTATCTTCATCATAGGGCAAAGTTCAATTGAGCTCGTACATGGTATATGTGTTCATCATAGGCGATACCTGAATCCTATTGTTTTTAGTGGAGGTCAAACTTTGTTTGCTTACCAAGATATTCGAATTTAAAACGCAAGCAGGGAGCTGTCCATTTGATACAGTATGCAAAGTCACCTGCCCATGATGCATATTTCGAAATCAAATTATTGTTATTAAATCTTTGCATATTCCCCATCATTAACAATAATTTCAAATATGATGTACAATTATGAAAAGTTCTCATCAAGAAACAAAAGAAATACACCACAATTCTTGCTACTATTGGGTGCGTGTGACATCATAGTTTGAATTACTCAAGTCTATTTACATCTATTTTGGACACCTGCTCCGAGTTTCAAACATAGATAACTGGGGATTGGAACAATATTTTAAAAATCTATCTATTTATCCTTTGGCTGCAGCCGAGATCGATGACACTCATACGGCACTGAGTTCTGTCTGCCATCATTACCATCCCAAGTTCATCAAATCTGAGCCCTGTATCTCTTGAAAATGAATTTGGATATGTTAATATTATTCCTCTAGATCAGGGGTTCCCAACCTGTGATACGCGTACCACCAGTGGTACATTTGGACTTGCTTGGTGGTACGCGTCGTGGTACGCAGTGTGCTTCTGATTAGGTCGTCCGTAGGTGTAGAACTTATAGCTGCATGATGGTCACACACCAACGTCAAAGGTCATATGAAGTCAAGTTGTAAAATAGCCTGCAAATTGATCTCGTTTGAAAAGTTAAGGTTCCGTTGCAACCAAACTCGGATCATAGGTGCAACATGGGTACTTTCATATGGTAATGGAGGCAAAGGTCACATACCACGGCCGATGGTCATCTACGTCGTATAGCGTATTATGGTACATAGGTGGATTATGGTAGTGGTACTCGGTGGACCATGAAAATGGGAAATAGTACCTCAGTAGAAAAAGGTTGGGAACCCCTGCTCTAGATGGACATGGAAGTCTCCAGGGTGGGATGTCAGATATATCTAGTCCTTGGCGCGGAACTAATGACCTGCGAAACTGACGTCTCTGTGCCATCATAGTTGAGATAGGAGGGGATGTCTCCATAAATATCGGATTTGGTTGGGTGGTTCTACCATAAAAATGTTGGACTTGCATTGGTAACCTGGTGTGTGCGTGTGCCACCAAGTCGCTTATTCATTGCCTCGTTCATTGTTACAAGTTTCGGCGCCAAATAATACAATACAATTCATAGGAACTGTGGGGTGGCAGATCGGGAGAGTTATGAAGTTCATATCTCAGGTAATTCATGGCTGGTGGAAATGTTTCATACTGGCATTATTGTGTCTCCCATACTACCGACCTCCCCACATGCACTTAAAAATGGTGGCAGTGATATCAAAGTAAGCTCTTGCAGTTGATGTTGCATGGTTAATGAAATTATTCCGAATATAGGTGAGGAACAAGACACTGTTGTTTTCTTTTCACTCATATCCTTCCCTTGTCAGAGGAAAAAGGAATCTATGCAGTCACGCATGTCTGTATGTGTGTGTGTCTGGCTTTGTGTGTGTACGTGTGTGACAAAGCTTGTAAACACGATAACTGAACGATGCAAGGTCGGATCTTTTTCATACTTGGGTAGCGGATACTCATAGTGAGTACATGGTCCCTATCGTTTTTGGTGGAGGTCAAAGGTCATCTGAGGTCAATAGAGGTCAAACACTGAGAAAATTGTAAACACCATAACTTGATAAGGAAAACTTCAATTAAGCTTATACTTGGTATGTATGTCTCTCACAGTAAGTACATGATCCCTGTTGTTTTCAGTGGGGTCAAAGGTCATCTGAGGTCAACAGAGGTCAATGACTGAAAACCTTCTAACCACCATAACTGGATAGGGAAAACTTCAATTGAGTTGAAACTCGGTATGTGTGATCATCATAGTTAGTACATGCTTCCTGTTGTTTTTTGGTTGAGGTCAAAGGTCATCTGAGGTCAACAGAAGTCAAACATTGAAAACCTCATAACCACCATAACTGGATAGGGCAAACTTCAATTGAGTTCATACTTAGTATGTGTGATCATCATAGTTATTACATGCTACCCGTTTTATTTGGTTGAGGTCGAAGGTCAGCTGAGGCAAAACAGAGGTCAAACACCGAGAACCTTGTAACCACCACACCTTGATAGGGCAAACTTCAATTGAGTTCATACTGGGTATGCATGTCCCTCATAGTGATAACATGATCCCTATTGTTTTTGTTAGAGGTCAAAGGTTATCTGAGGTCAACAGAGGTAAAACACTGTGAAATCCTTGTAAACACCATTGATAGGGCAAAATTCAATTAAGCTCATACTTGGTATGTGTGTTCACCATAATCCGTACCTGATCCCTGGTGTTTTTAGTGAAGGTCAAAGGTCATCTGAGGTCAAACACTGAAAATATTATATCCACCATAACTTGATAGGGCATATTTTAAATGAGCTCATATTTAGTATGATGGGTTAGTACTCGGTCCCTATTGTTTTGGTGTTGGTCAAATGTTAACAGAGGTCAAGTACTGTGAAAACCTGTAACCAGCATAACTTGATACACCAACACTTTCATTTGAGTTCATACTTCGTATGCCTATTCATCATGTAGTTAGTACACGGTCCCTGTTATTTTCAGCTGAAGTCAATATGCAGAAATCAAACACTGACAACCTTATGAGCAGTATAACTTGGTAATGTGTGTGTATGTATGTATGTATGTATGTGTGTGTGTGTGTGTGTGTCTGTGGCACTTGCTTGCGACCACGTTATCTCAGAATTTCCACAACGGCTTGATCTCATATTTGACATGTGTATTGCCAATATTAAATGGATGATTCCATTTGTTTTTTATGGAGGTCAAAGGTCATTTGAGGTCAACAGGGGTCGAACACTGACAACCTTGTAACCACATTATCTCAGCCGTCCTACAGTGAATTAATCTCATACGTGGTGTGTGTATTCTCCAAACTGAGTAGATGATTCCTATTGATTTTGATGGAGGTCGAAGGTTGTCTGAGGTCAACATGGGTCAAACACTGAAAACCACATAACCACATTATTTCAGCCGTCCTGAAGTGGATTGATCTCATACTTCGTATGTGTATTCTCCAAACTGAGTAAATGATCCCTATTGATATTGATTGGGGTCAAAGGTCATTTGAGGTCAAAGGGGTCAACATCTGTAAACCTTGTAGACACATTATCTCAGCCGTCCTACAGAGGATTGATTTCATACTTGGTATGTGTATTCCCCAAACTAAGTAGATGATCCCTGTTGATTTTTATGGAGGTCAAAGGTCATACGAGGTCAAGAGGGCCAAACACTGAAACACTTTGGACCACCTTATCTCAGGCGTACTACAGTGGATTGAACTCATACTCGGTATGTATATTGTCAATATTGAGTAGACGATTCCTGTATATTTTGAAGGTCGAAGGTCATATGTGGTCAATAGGGTCAAACAATGAAAACCTTGTAACACACAACCAGGTGACTAATTATGATAGCATCCTCCAAATATATGTGATAACAATACCAAGAAGTATTTTAATTAGAAAACATTTCTTGTCAAGGAATCACACACCTGTGGCTTTCTGGTTCATTTTTCCTTGGTTGCTCTGCTCATTTCTTTTGTTATCTTTGGTTTTTGATTCCTTGCCAGAGGCAAAAGGAATCTATGCAGTCATGCATGTGTGTGTGTGTATGTGTGTCTGTGATGCCTGCCTTGAACCACTCTAAGTGAATGATGCAAGATCAGATTATTTTCATACTTGAGTGGTGGATACCCATAGTGAGTACATGGTCCCTATTGTTTGTGGTTGAGTTCAAATGTCATCTGAGGTCAAACAGTGAAAACCTTGTAATCACCGTAACTCGATAGGGCAAACTTCAATTAAGCTCATACTTGGTATGTGTGTTTACCATGGTTAGTACACGGTCCCTATTGTTTTTAGTTGAAGTCAAAGGTCACCTGAGGTCAACAGAGGTAAAAAAACGAAAACCTTGTAACCACTGTAACTTGATAGGGCAAACTTCAATTAGGCTCATACTTGGTATGTGTGTTCACCATGGTTAGTACATGGTCCCTATTGATTTTGGTTGAAGGCAAAGGTCATCTGAGGTCAACATGGTCAAAAACCTTGTAACCAGCATAACTTGTTAGGGCAAGCTTCAATTGAGCTCATACTTGGAATGTTTGTTTGTCATAGTATGTTCATTGTCTTGGTTGTTTTTGATGGAGGTCGAAGGTCAACAGAAGTCAAACACTGAAAACCTTGTAACCACCATAGCTTGATAGGAATAACTTCAATTGAGCTCTTACTTGGTATGCATGTGTGTCATAGTTAGTATATGGTTCCTGTTGTTTTGGTTGAGGTCAAAGATCATCTGAGGTCAACATAGATCAAACAATAAAATCAGGTTTAAAATCCAAAGGCAAGGAATCACAAAGCCCTCAGCTCTTGTTATGGATTACAGAACAAGAGACTGAAATAAGGTTTTCTTTGCCAGCAAACAAACAAAACATGGGTGAGAGAATTACTTAAAAATGATTCAAACGAACTCCACGTCGGTTCATTTTCAACCTTTTAATTTCTCCTCTCTAATCCTGTTTAGACCCCAGCGATGCCCCAAGCCTACAGCAAGGAATTGGTTGATATTATCAAAGCCATGCTACACCAGTCCCCAGACAAGAGGCCCAGCGTTGCCAGAATACTCCGGAATCCGTTCATCAAGAAACACATTGCAATGTTCTTGGAAGGCACAAGAGCAAGGTGTGTGTTCGAAACCAATTCTTCGTACAACTTTGGTAGACTACCTCGGAGAACCTTTTAGTTTGAATTCATGTCTGATGTCTAGTTTTGAAAAGAAAATGTAAACTTCATACTTGTTCCGGTGGTATTTGTTGATTGGGGATATTCTCCATGCAAATTTTCATAGAAAACTGCGTCATGGGAGTTGTGCTTGAAGATCGCCAGTTCCCTCTTTTATTTATTTATTTATTTATAACAATTTATATAGCGTCATGACTAAGACGATATTCTACAACGCTTTAGTATGCACAAACCCATTCAGGGCTAAAACTGTGCCTGCATATCATATTGATTGTTACAAATCAAAAGGACCTGCGTTGTCAAGAATATGATATGTCAATGTGGCCTAGTTATATCAATGGAGTTATTGTTATGTTGTTGTTATACGTTTAACGTCCATTTTCCACACTGTGTGGGTTGGACGGGGCCTTTACAAGAAAATGTAAGGATTCATGGAGCAATTAACTAGTATTATGACTTGGATGCCCTTCCTAACAGTCTCCTCATAGAGGATCTAGTCAAAAGCACCCCACAGAACTGACTGACAACCAGCCAGGAGTCTACCCAGGAGTCTATTGGCTAATTTCATAT
>JAODUJ010302804.1:0-10009 GCA_027564615.1 Psolus chitonoides
CTTCAAGGATTACACTAATCAGGTAAGAAATCCGATGATTGCAGTTTTGAACTCAGATTATAATTAACACTACCTTGGGATGTAGGAAATTATGGATTAGCCTATTCACTTTAAATAGCCCACAGTTTACTTTGTTGCCCATGGCGGACTCCATGCATGACCGAGTATCAACTGCAAGCGCCGGCGAAGCATTTCGGCGACCACCAATCCCACGGAATAGTGAAAATGTATAGCACGATTAGATAACAGATTCGCGTGCTAGTGGGCGGGGATCCGGGTTTGAAACCTGGTTGGATACATAGGCGCCAAACAGGAGACTTTTAGCAAGTCTATGACGTCACATGGACAACAAGATGCAAGTCTAATTTAATTCATTATTTTTACTTCAACCGTTCACATTAATGTTTTCATTTTGGTTTGCTGAAGTACAAAATATATAAATAGAACTATCACTTTCCACAATTTTACTAAAAAAAAATTGTTCTTTCGTTGAAAATTAATAAAACAAATTATAAAGAAATACATACGCCAAAATAGCTGGTAGTCCCTGTGTGACATCGTATACTTGCTAAAAGTCTGCTACTTTTTCAACTTGATAACTCGAAAACTAAACACGATTTTTGTGTACCGTGTATTTGATTGCTCTACAACAAATTTCTTTCGAAAAATGCGCCTTCAGTTCTCCTATACATACATACTCATTGTTCAATACCACTGAATTAATTACCGTAGTAGGGCGATATCAAGGATCCCTATGATGCTGATCCGTAAAGTAATCACCGCATTTGAAACTGAAAAACTTGTACAGGCGTTTGTTAGGTTGGATATGAACAACTCGCTTCTCTCTGGCATCTCACAGACTGCGCTTGCCCACATTCAGCGTGTCAGAACACGGCAGCCAGATTGATTACTGGTGAGAGCAACTTTAACCATATAACCCGTTCTGCGTAACTCGCCATGGCTGCCCAGCGCATCCGCTATAACATTGCTCTTGGTTGTTTACAAGGCCCTACATGGTGAGACACCTTGCCATATAAACGATATTGTTGATGTCCACTCACCCGCGCGTGCGCTCCGTTCATCACGGGACAATTTTTCTCCGTGTTCCGACTACCAGGACGAAGATCGATGGGTGACCGCGCCTTCGTGAGGGCGGCACCATCTGTGTGGAACGAGCTTCCTGCACACATTAGACATTCCCCAAATTGACTGTGTTTCAAATCTGTACTTATTTTTTTCCGTCAGGCTTATTCTTTGTAAAGCGCTACCGAACATGTTACATGGTGGCAGCGCTATATTAAGTGTTTAATTATTATTATTATTATTATTATAAATTAAAACTGCTTCTGTGTCTGTAGTAACCATGGAAACACGTCATGCGCTTTGAAGAGATGTGTTGACATGCGACTGTCCCAGTAGTATAGTGTAAATAAAACTGCTTCTGTGTCTGTAGTAACCACGGAAACGTCATGCGCTTTGCAGAGATATGTTTGCATGCGACTCTCCGCA
This sequence comes from Psolus chitonoides, assembly GCA_027564615.1. Lineage (NCBI taxonomy): Eukaryota > Metazoa > Echinodermata > Holothuroidea > Dendrochirotida > Psolidae > Psolus > Psolus chitonoides. The sequence continues at coordinate 1,510 of JAODUJ010302804.1, forward strand.
GCATGCATAGTTAACAGCGCAGATTGCAGATTGGAGAAAATCATAATGCAAGGGAAAATAGAAGGCAAAAGGGGGAGAGAAAGACCATCCATGAAAATATATAGCAGTTACGTAACACCTATCAGCATTCACTGCCTCTAGCACATGCTCGAATAACGCAGTAACAATCCCCGCGTAAACAGGTAAAGAAGTGCTGTCGACTTGGAGGAAAAATTCCTTCAGCATTGCACAAGGGGTTAATTTTCTGATTTGCGGGAAAAGTTCTTGGTTTTAGGACATATGGTTTCAGAAGACCCTTTTTCACAATATATCAGAGATTAGAAGGCTGATTTGTGAAGTGTGACGCCCGCTCTTTAAAATCTCGTGTGAGGTTTGTACAAAATATGGAACCCAGTGGCATAGCCAGAGGGGGGGGGGGGCAGGGGCACTCCGCCCCTCACAGAAATGTTGGGGACAAAATAGGGACGATGACAAAGCCAGTGAGTCCACAAGAAAAGAATAAATGTTTTCTTCCCCCAAATAAGAAGAAATGTTGTTCTTTCCCAGTCATATTAGTGTTATTTGAAGTTTAAAACCGCTATTTTTCGATGCAATCTGTCTTCTAATACCGGAATGAATGGTTTTGCAACGCCATGTTCGTTTCCAGGGTAAACCGCATAGCTGTGGGTGTAGGAGCATTGGTATCCCGATTGTTGTTAAATTAAGTATAATAAGGATAAAAAAGAAAGTGTCCTCATAAAAAGATCCTGTATACAAATACACCATAATAAAGTGGAAAAATCATCAAACGCAAGTTTATCACAACCATGAACCATCTTAAAGACCTCCGTAGACGCCTAAGTGTAGTGAGAACCAGGCGCTACTCAGAAGGCAAGTCCCTAATAGAACTGATTAACTTAGATATTTTATCAGTTACCATAACCCATATCTCTTAAACTTGACCAGTTACAATATTATCAAGATCATTCTGAAGGACAACCGCATCATCTTCAGTCCATACTTTTCTACAGACTTTCGTGTCATCTGCAATTTTTGAACTAACAATGCAATCATTTAGGTCGTTATTTGAAAAACAAAAAGCAGTGGCCCCAGCACGGACCACTCATGAACACCACTGCTAGCACTCTTCAAGGAAGATACACAGAGCGATATCACTCGAATGCATATATAGGCCTATACTTTACTCAGATGTCCCTAGCCATATTCGACTTCCTGAACCCGTAGTTAAGTAAACTAAACTATATCTTAAAACAGAGTTTAGCCATAGGCTACACCGTGCACCCGCCCATTTGTCAACCTGCGACAGGGAGCATAACGATGTTTATAAAAGTTGAATACACACAGAAAAATCCATGCGCAGGTCCTATCCTTTCCCGTTCGTACATTACATTTGTGCACTATTGATATAACAATCGGTACACACAAACAAAACAGCCGTAGTAGGTCTGAATAGGTCATGTAATAATATGATTATTTAAATCCGCTGAACCTTAAAAATTAGGACGAAGATTTGGCTTTACACAAAGGCTGGCTACGTACACCCCTGCTGGAGTCTGATATTGATATTTTATCAGTTCCCAAACGCCGACGTTTCCTTTGATAGTCTCGAACTTATTTCTCAAACCTAACGTTAATTGGTCAGTAAACTGGTATACAGAGACCATCATTCAACATATGCCGTAACTGGGTGACGTGCGAGGCGGAGAGCGAATTAATGTTGTGATAAAATGAACTGTTACGGGGATATTTAGCCTACCTCTATCACCATCCCTCTTGAAAGTACGTGGAATCATCAAATTATGTTTAGAGCGTACGCCCTCACGTCTTGGACTGCCTAAATCCAGGGATTGAGATACATATCGTGGAGTATTATTGGTTGGTGATTTGTACATAATTGTACATGTCTCGAATGCTATCCGCTGTTCAACAGAAGCCAATGGAGATCCTGGAGTGGCGTGAGCACACAACAGGTTGGAGATATATAAGACGTGCGGCTTTGTTTTGTAGTTTTTGCAAACGTTTTAGATCCGATTGGTTAAGGCCGCTTAAAAGTGAGTTGCAATAGTCAAAGCGAGATAGTATAAGAGCTTTGGTAGCAGCATCACAAGTGTCATAATCAAACATCATGGAATATGTAGTAATTCCAGAATCCCTATCGACATTCTTTGCTATCTTGTGCAATTGTGATGCAGAAACATTCTATGCGTGTAAGGATAATGAAACAGATCCAGAATTTGACAATGATAGGTCTATACTTGATAAACCTGGTATTCCTCAATCTCGATGTCGGCAAATGCAGGGGTTGTTACAAACATCAACTGGTTTACCACAATCCACAGAGCAAGTACCGTCTTCTAGATACTCAAGAAAATTTGTAAGACCGGATTTACTCTTAGTGAAACCATGCTATTGATTAAAGAGTGAACATCAAAGAAGTGAACCATTGCATCCTTAACAATATATTCCACAGCCTTACGTAATACACTAGTAAGACAGACAGGCCTGTAGTTACCCGCTTGACTTCTATCTCCCTTCCTAAAAATAGGAGTAACATTGGCACACTTCCAATCTAACGGAACAACCCCCTCGTCCATTGAGCGCTGAAAAATAATAGAAATGGGACAAGCTAAGAAACTAGCAAAGGACTTGAGTAAGAAAGGGTGCACTGCATCAGGGCCAGGTGACTTAGTTGGACCAAGACAACCCAACCTTTTCTCTACCTCTCCCTCAGAAAAAATAACCGAACTCAAAGAAAACTCACTCTGGCCATCCGACACCCCCACCAAATGAAAACTATCGTCTTGCATAAACACGGAGGCAAAGGAGTAATCGGGCATAACTGCCATCTCATGGTTATCACTTACCAAGGAAGAAGTATCCGCATTCCTAAGCGGACCAACATGGTCTTTAACCCTCTGCTTAGATCTAACGTAAAAAAAGCTTTCGGATTGTCCTTGATGCCTGAAGCTGGATTCTTCTCAAAAGAAAACTCACACATGTCACACAGGGACTATGAGCTGCTTTGCCCTATGTATTTCTTTATAATGTTCTTCATTATTTTTCTATGAAAAAAATTATTATTTCGAGTAAAACTGATAGTTCTATTAAATGCATTTTAACAAACCAAATAAAAAAATCAGTTGTCATTAATGTAAATTGTTGAACTAATAAAAAAACAATGAAATACATTGAACTTGCAACTGGTAGTCACTGTGTGTTAAGTGTCTTATAAAATCCTCCCGCTCCTATAGAATATGTGTAGTATTGGATTGGAACCATAGTCGACAGTTGACAGTAATGAGGTACTCATGGATATAAGCTCAACTTCCACACCAAATCACCAGATCCAAATCACCAAATCAATGTATTTTTTTAGTGGGGTAGAGGGGGGGGGGGCAATACCAAGTTCGCATTCAAAAATGCCTTCACATGTGTGATCATTGGGGTTTTGAGAGATTGAGGTACGTAAATAGGGAAACCTGCACCATCATCGTCACCTTGATACAGCCATACAAAGTAGATAAATGTACACTGAGTACTTAAATATTCATATGGAAAGTTACATTGAAATCAATTCTTTCTATTTTTTTTTTACATTGATCACCGAAGGGTGTTATTTTTTCTTCAAGCAAACCTTTCCACCATTGAATTGCGAATCAGTGAAGTATATGCCACATCTCCTCGTAGTATTCTTACGCATTTCTCGGAATTATTTTTCAAAGTGTACCTGTCTTCCAGGCTACTCCTCTTGTCCATCTTCCCAACGTCGATGCATTCATCAAACATGGCTTTGTTCATTCCTTTGAAATAGGCAACATCCTCCTTAAATGTCGGTCCGTAATCGTCGACTTTGTTCCAAAATGTCCTATTAAAATGATCGTAGAGCAGAACGTCACCGTGGCTCCAAGCCCTGAGTTTTGCCCTCAAATCGTCATCCTTCTCGTACCTGTGGCTTTGGCTTCTGACGAGTTTGGGCAAGTACAAAATATCCTCAAGTTCCCAACAGAGCATCTTCTTCATAAGGACTAGCGATTCGTCGAAATATTCTGTCAGTAAGACTAGATCAAACTCTAACTCTAGTTCGTGTATTTTTTGCAGGATTTTTGTCGTATTCTCGTCGTACTTATGATCGAACCCTAGGTCAAAGAGCATACCGTTTCGGCTCAATTGCCACAGAGAGTAATGCTGTTCTTTATAGTACTTCATGGGATCGTCCATGAACGTCTTCAGAGGGTTTGGTTCCTCGCCAATTGCCATCCCGATATACATTTTAAAGAAACCAAACGCAGAGTCGACTTGGTTCTCCGGCTCTCTGATTATGGTAATGTACGTGGCATTCGGAACGACGGCATCCATTTCCGGTCTGTTATACCGGGCGTGGTTTGTCAGAATGTCAAAAGGTCGACCCTTCATCCCAGGAAATTTCAAAAGATCATCACAGGTAAATTTGGTGTAATAGGAAAGAATATGGTTTTTACCAACAGCGAAAGTTAAATTTCTATAGTAACCATACCTCTCGATAATAGAGGTCACCGTGGTGCCACCGGTTTTGTGGTTTTTTAGGAACACAAGCTGTTGGTTTGGTGTGCACGGAGGACTGGGCTGTACCGCAGTGTCATCATGGACGGAAGTGTCTGTTAGAAGGACGTCTGGAGATAGATCCACTGGGTGCACTCCATCTGCTGGTGGCATTTGGATATCTTGATAATGGTCAGCAGAGACACGTTGGTTCCTTTTGTAAAAAATAAGCAGAAAATAAACAAAAAAGGCTGAGAAAACTTGCCCAGGATGGGTAACCGAATGGCAACCACGTTATCATGATTGATTGTGATGCAGCACACACGTGTATCAACAGAAGCTGGCGTCCTGGCACTCGGTATGTTTGCAAGGGGGGGGGGGGTCTCCCCATAGCCTAATCATACAAGTACACTTTCACGGCAAACCTCCATTCTAACCTTAAAGCAATCCAGAAGGGTGAGGAGCACAGGCAGACCCGTAGCCAGACCATGTGTCCAAGGGGGGGGGGGATGTGTAGGGGGGGGGGATTAACTCTTTAGGCGGACGACATGATCATTTGAAAATGTTTTCTATTGTTTTCCAAAACATTCTAGGGGGTGAATTTTTCATTGTATTCAGGATGTATTACAACAACATGCGAATATGGTGAACATACTCTGGACGACGCGAAGTTGGCATAGGTTATCTCACCATTTGTACTTTCCAATGGAACGAAAACGACATGGTGAGATATACTTTGTCAATAACATGGTTGGTTTAATTACTGAGGTTCTGCATGTAGGCTAGGCATACTGTGCACATAGTAATAAATTGCTTATAAATTACCGTACTTCACAAAGTAATCTCCCTTGGATAGTATCAGAGTCGGACGGGAGCGAATGTTGACCGGTCCAGTTTCTAATGAAAAAGCGCCAGGGGTCCAGGGACGAGGCACCAGTAGGGAGGGACACGGGGAAGCCCCCGGAATATTTCACGTTTCAGGAATGCATTTAGATCAGGGGAATACCCAGGATTATAAAATAGGGGAGGCAACGCTGCGGGATCATCAAGAGGGAGCACAAGGGGGTTACCCCAAGCAGGGACACTGTAAGCAAATTGGAGCGGCGGGGCAGCTCTTCACAAAGGGCTGTCCTGGGGAGGGGTGTTCCCTCTCCACTCGGAGAAAAGTTCTCAAATGCAAAGTGGTGCGATATTTTGCAATCTTTCAAATGAATTTATGCTCAATAATTTCCCATTTTGTAGGTTAGACTGTCTAATATTCACTTTTTGAAACTATTAATTACTGTTACCGGTATAGGATAGTTTTGTTATTGGAATGTTAAGGGACGCACACCGGTTGCGCTCTCCGATCTTAAATCCGCGCCTGCTACTTCGTAAATATTTTCATGGTGAAGATATTGAAGTGTTACTATAGGTGGAGGTATTACCGTCAACCACTGGCGGATCCAGGGTGGTTGCATGGGAGAGGGCAAACACTGGTTAGTAATCTGTGTCGTGGGTGTAATTTGAGGGGTGTCCCCGCCCACTTTAGGAAATGTGACAATTTTTGGTATAATTAAGGGTGCTTAGATGCAAATGGTGCTATATTGTATTAATAAGATGATCCATTTTTTGAGAAAACAAATTTTGAAATTGATCGGTGTCTACCTGCAAGATGGTGGCATGTTAAACATTTACAGACTTAAAAAAGAGTCTGATATACCGTCTATTGCCTCTAAATTGAGAAGCTCTATTTTCTAACGCCACTGGTGGGAAAGTATTCGATTACACGATCTCTGTCGATGGCGCCACCAGGTGTCTGGGATTGAGGGGCACCACCGGAAATCAAGTTGACACCTCAGATTTTCTCAGGAAGTTATCATGTCCGTATGTCCGATCTTCGATATAAGACGGAAACATGGAAGAAACGAACACTGATGCGCACGATAAAATGGCTATAGGCGGCATATTCGGTCTAAATCATTCCGTGTGAAAATTGAAGACATGGAGAAACACACGCGAGGGCTACTGTACACGAAAAAATATCGTTATCATGCCGATGTTTGGGTTATAACTGCAATTCGTTACAAATAACCAGAAGACATGACTGTAATAATGACAAAACATTACCGGGATTTAGATGGCACGAAAGTGACACCACATGACGTAACAGGCAAAAGGAACACGCGCGCGGAAAATGTTATGTTTCAATGACCGATCTTCCGGTTACGAACGGTATATTTGGCACAAGTGACATCAGCGCCGTAATACGTACGTTATCTAGCACAACGATGGGCCTACTGGCTGTACGAACAGATTAGACGCTTTAGCGGCTGGGCGTCAATTTTTTGGCACATCTTTGCGGGCATGGCCCCTGTTGGCCCCCTTTGAATCCGCCAGTGACGTCAACGAAGTCAATATATTTTTGATTATATAGGACGAAAAAAAATATGATCAACATTTTATATTGAAAACTTTTTGAAAACAAGTTTCCGGAAGTGCCCGATATTGAACAAAAAATAACCATAGAACAGTATTATCACGTCTCCTTGTACACTCATCAATAGACTACACCTTTAGTTCAAACGGTTTCAGAAAGATATTTTTTTCTATTGATGTATCAAGCATTGTAAAGAGTAGCCTAATGTCTTTCTAAGTATAATTGACGAAAACTACGGATGTTGCTGTAATGCTTTTGCGGCCTAGGCTATATGATGGTACATCATTTATAGATTATTTCCGATTATTTCTGAGTCAAGGTAGTTCGATGGCTTACGTTATGTAGTACCTAGTAATTGTCTTCAAAAGAAGGGCACATAGAGGGCAGAGTGAAGCTGCCCCCTCTCCCCGTGCTTCCAGGATCCCTGTCCGCCAATGACATAGAGTCAATTAACGGCCCTGAGGTTGCAAGAACATAAAACGAAGCCCGAATATGCGAGCGCCGAAGACGCGAAACCTTTGACGTGGGGTCTGCGGGTGCTCTCCTTGGTAATTAAACAAAATTAAGCTCCATTAGATGCGAATTTCCAGAATCCGCCAGTCAGATTTGGTACACAGTAAAAATTATTCCTCACACAATTGCGAGATCATCGGGAGGGAGCCAAATAAGGAGGCAGGCCGCCAGTGGCATAAGAAGGGTCAATCACCAGAGGCAGTAAGAAGACCGAACATACACGCGCTAAAGACGTGCAGAGCTTTTGACGGGGGTCTAGGGTCCTCCCCATGGAATTTTGACAAATTAGTTTATGATTTCCTGGCATCTGACAGCCAGAAAGGGTACACGGCGAAAAATATGTTCCTCATTTAGACCTCGTTGTCTTCTACTTCTACAAGGTAGACCACACTCAATTCCAGCACTTACTGGTCTCAGAATTGGTACAGAGTCCCAGGCTCGGGTTTTTCGGATTTGGCAATGTGACTAATGATTATACTTTCTGTTACAAATGTGTAACCCACACGCAAATATCCAGTCGATTATTCAGTGGAACCCTGTTGCAGTAGAGAGGCAATGCGACAAATAAAACAACGATTATTATTATCTTCAGTACAAGTGACATCACATGGCAAAAAATCGAGAAACGAGTCAACATTACTGTGCGAAAAAATGTTGTCCTACGCACAAATAACACCATAATATAATACAACACTAACTTTTCCTATAATATGTTCCTTCTCTCGTTTTATCTTCTTATTATCTTCAATTTTTCACCGTTCTGCCCGTTTTCTTCTTAAAATCCTGACAGCTGGATCTAGTCACTTGTTATTGACCGGTGACTTTAATGTTGCAAATGACCGCGAAGCTGTTGAATTTGGCGTGTACAGTGGTGGGAGTGCGACAGTCCCATTATCCCTATGGTCCCATTATCAAGATATATTTCTCTAGTTTTTGGACTAAAAAAGAAAGAACATTTCTTTTTTAATTGAACAGATGGAAACTAGCACCATTTTGCACCTAAGCCCCGTATACAAACAAAATGTTCTAAAAGGGGATGTGTCCCCTTAG
>JAODUJ010302915.1:0-15429 GCA_027564615.1 Psolus chitonoides
CGTGCAAGATTCTTCTTAAACGAATGATCGATTTATGAATAATGAAACGGCGCAGGCCCTCAATATATGATATGTTTTTATGTGCTTGTCTGACATAGTCTACTATCAAGGCTTACATAAATATTGGGCTTGCCTTCACTTTATTCAAGGAATGAATAATACAAACTATGAGTAATTTAACAGTCTGTTTAGTAACGTTTTAATACCTTTTTAGCCTAATAACTGTTGACAATATTTTACGCTGTAACTATAGTTTTTACCATTCACATGTATCGTGCAAACGAGAACGAATACATAGTTGAGGATGAATAATTGCGTATTGGAAATTAAGCTGATGTCACTCACGATAATGACCTTGTTATATCGAAACAAGGCCAGTTCGTATCGGCCTGTGTATGACTAATAGCGATAACGCCATGCGGATATTAATAAGAGGAATCACGAGGCCTATTTCGCCATCGAAGAGGGAAGACCCGGGCACGAGACACAATGAACCATTATAACAGACTGGACTCGCGTAGGAGGAGGAGCACCGGCCACCTGAATGAATGAATGAATCATCGTGGTTACACCTAACAGAGGTGAGGACGCAAACGAAATCTGAAGTGAATGATTACATATCGGGGATTATTCTGGTATTAAAGGGAAGAATTACCCATGGCCGGAGATGAATCATATCCTTCCAGAAGAGACATTTTAATGTATTCGTATTAAAAAATCTCTGCGTAATGTTCATCTATAGTGTAATCGGCTTCGAGCCCTTATTCCAGTTAATGACAATTCAAGGTCAATTCCGAGTCCGCGACTCCTCCGAACTCACGCCAATTCCGAGTCCAAGAAGAATAGGATTCGGGTCCGGAATTGAGTCAGAGTCCGGACTCGGGCACTACAACCCTGTATTGAGGGAAAATAATGCAGTTAATCAGCCTAGTATTTTACACACTATCTAAATTACTAAAGCAACATTGACTGATTTGGGTTTGAATGGGGAAGGTACTACTCACAAACTTAAAAAAAAAATCTTCAATCCTCAAGTTTATTAACGGTTATTACAAATACTGCGACTCAATGGCTCGTGAAAAAATTGCTGTTAAAAATTGAGAAACAATAAAAAACGATGAAACACTAAACTTAGACGTAGGAAGATATACAGTTTATTCATTTCTCAACAGGATACAATATAAGATAAGGCATAAGAAATACCAGCAAGTCGAATATTAAATCTTAAAGTGAGTATCTGTGTTTGGGTACTAGGAGTAGTAAACACTTTCCTCCCATAGTTATGGAAAAATGTTCACACGAAAGTTCCTCTTAATACATTGAACAATTTGCGGAGAAACGAGCCTGGACATGTATAAATTGACGGCGACAGTATTGGCTATAGGCTAGGCCTCTAGCCTAACGTCAGTTGGTGTGGTCTGTTGACGTAATGATTTCTTCCAATTGTTTTCAAGAGCTTGCATAATAGTAAAACATCATGTGTGCATTTTGTAATGGCATCGCTGTGTGAAAATAAACACGGATACTTGCTTTAAAAGAGAACTGAATGCAAACTTTTCGAAGAGATATGTTGTAGAGCAATCAAATTCAAGTACTTTACCAAAAAACTGCATCCAAAATCTTGTTTAGTTTTCGAGTTATCTAGTTTTCTAGGAGACTTTTGGCATTTCTATGACATCACACAGGGACAACAAGAAGTCTAACTGAATTTTTCATTTTAGATTGTAGAAGTACAAAATATATAAATAAAACTATCACTTTCGAAAAGTTTACTCAAAAAAATTAGTTCTTTCATTGAAAATTAATTGAAGAAATTATAAAGAAATACATAAGACAAAATAGCTAGTTGTCCTTGTGTGACATCATAGAATTGCTGAAAGTCTCCTACTTTTTCAATTTAGAAATCTTGATAACTTGGAAACTAAACAAGATTTTTTGATGCAGTGTTTTGGTAAAGTACTTGTATTTGGTTGCTCTACAACATATATCTTCGACAATTTTGCCTTCAGTTCCCCTTTAATGAGTGACAGAAAGAGGTTTGATTACATTTCCTTGGATGTATAGATTTGAACACCATGCCTCATTATGGCGCTAGACTGTAACTAGGTTTAGAGGATAACGAGATTGCCGGAATCTCGGTGTGATTCTCGCTTTTTAGGTAGATTCTCGCTTTCTGTACTCTGCGCTGAAAAGCTGCGGAACGGGTCTCAATAAACATGAGAAGTCCCATTGTATTACTCGATGTGGTCATACGTAATCCTGGATTTTCAATGTAAGAACTACGAAAATTACGCATCAAATATCGCACCGGAAAGTAGTGTTGTCCGTGTGTTTTTTTCTACTTGTGAGGGTTGAGTGTTGACTCAAAATCGAAGACTATAGTTGATAAGTACGCACAATTCTCAGAAACGGCACTTTTGAATCTCGAGGGATTCTCGGTTTTAGGCAGTAGCGTCATGCCTATGGTGCCATCACATATTTTCAGATAATTTTTAAAAACTGTTCCAATGGTATACAGTACATCTGGTGATCTAGGGTTTGCTCATACTTGATTGTCTGCGTTGTGGGGGAGGATATTGTTAGGGTGTGATGTTGTAAAAAAAGAGTATAGTTTGGTAACTGGGATAAAACTTTTCAGCTATAATAATGTAAACTGTAACGATCCGGCCCACAGTGTTTCCCTAGCATGACGCCCTGCTTGTATAGGTATAGGTAAACTCGCGTTTTATCAAGTCCAATCACGCCTATTTTCAACTCCAGCTATAACCTTCCAGCGTATATGGGCAGTCTAGAGGTAGAAGTTAATTTGAGTGTATCTGTAAGTGTAAAGAGACAAAGGGATGGGTTGGGGGTACATGTAGCAGCTTTGACGAATATCACATAGAGTAGTACGGAAGTGCTCAATGTATCATAAAAGTAAAAAACAAATTCAGCATGTCGGAAAAAAATCAAGGTATTAGAAAAACAGAGTATCAGAACATATCTCATGCTGATTTTTTTCGACATGCTGATTTTTTTCGACATGCTGAATTTTGTGGACATGCGGATTGTTTTTCTGACATGCTGATTTTCAGCTCCTGCCTGACATGGTGGCATTTGACATATTTAGCACTCCGTATAATAGCTGTGTTTTATCAACACATTTAAACACTCGGATTTCAAAGCTGGAATCAAGTTTGATTTCAGACTCACCAACACTAAAGCATCTGGTGTGTGACATACGTATTTCAGACTCCTCACACGCTCCAGTCTTCATCACACATATTCGTGTGATCCCGCAGAAAACTTGAAAAATGAACAGCCTTGAGGCAAATTTATTTAAAAATTGGCAAAATACTGCACCATCATGATTTTGCCTCCAAGCACCATTAATTATTCAAAAATTTCTCGAGGGGGAGAGAGAAACCTCCCCTTACACCGTACCTCCCAAACGTACGTAACCTTTGTAGCATGTTTGAACATATGTACCCATGGGTACATCCTTATATAGGTATGCAACCAGTGCAGCAGTAAATCGAGGCCAACTGGCGGGCTACCGCCAAGACGGCCTCCACACTCGTACATTTTCTACAATGTTGGAAAGTCTGTGATTTTTACTCTTGTTCCGTAATTCACGCATAAATAAATAGCCCCACATTAATGTATAGTGATAAATAGGGTGGGCCTATATTCAAGTTAAAAAGGAAACATATTCATACAGAACGAAAGAACGAAATGATGGCAAACCCGCGGCGTATCCAGAAATTGATGAACAGGGGGCAAAATACCACCCGGGCTGCCTCGTGTGCCATAGGCACGCCTGTGTTAGGGGGTCTGGGAGCATGCTCCCCCGAAAATGTTGAAATATTCAAGCCATTTCCCTGAGGCATCTGTGGCCATATTCTGATGTCTGATACATCTCAACCGTGAACTCCATGGAGCGCCAACCAGGCAAAAAGTCGTTGTCGTACGTGCTCTCTCGTGTCGTCGTAGGTGCTCTCTCGATTCGTCGTATCTAACTGCTTTTTAACAAACCAAATTGAAAAATTATATCAAATTTCCTAATGTTTTGGATATATATATAATTGTGTAGCATTTATTTTTATTTTATTTTATATACACTCGAACATTTCCAGGAAAAAATAGTCATCTAATTGTAAACAATTCTACAACCCCTTGCTATCCTTTATTTCATATAGTCCAATCTGATTGGTCGTATAACGAATGGCTAGCCTCATTATTATGCAAAAATCCATGGTAACACGGTATTTCTGGAGGGACATGAGACTGTTGCTAAGCAACATGTTTCAGGGTAACACTGGGTACAAACGACTTTTTAAACAATAGGTAAATTTAGCCTACACAATATTACAGGCTACATCAAGCTAGGTTTTCGTCTTTGGTCATACCATTTTGTCTCCACTGTTGCATCTAGTCACCTTGCTGTGAGTCTTCCTGTTCTTCGTCCATCATTTGCCTTCATGGCTGCCAGGATTACATCCTTCACCTTCGTTATTTTGTATTCCTTGTCAGAGGCAAAAGAAATCTATGCAGTCACCCATGTATGTTACTATGTTTGCGTATGTGTGTGACGCCTCTTGTAACCACGCTGTGAACGGTACAAGCTCAGATAGGCTGCACGCCCAGATCATCCTCCAACTTGGGTGGTGGATTACTCAGAGTAGATGGTACCTATTGTTTTTGGTCGAGGTCAGATGAGGTCAACTCGTGAAAACCTTGTAGCCACCCTAACTTGAAAGGGTAAATATCAACTGGGTTCATACTTGGTATGTGTATTCAACATAGTTACTACATGGTCCCTATTGTTTTTTTGTTGAGGTCACAGGTCACCTGAGGTCAACATAGGTCGAACATTGAAACCCTTGTAACGACCATAACTAGCTTGATAGGGCAAACTTCAATGGTGCTCATATTTTGTATGTGTGTTTATCATAGTTAGTACATGGCCCCTATATTGTTTTGGTTGAGGTCAAATAGTAATCACCATAAGGGTGAACTTAAATTCAGTTCGTACTTGGTATGTGTGTTCATCGTAATACAGCTCAGCTTTTCCGTTGCGTCCTTGGGCAAGGCACTTTCTCTTCTGCTCCTCTCCACCCAGGCGCAAATGGGTATCCTGCGAGGTAACATACGGAAGCGCCATTCGAGTGGCTGTAGTAAGGTGTAGTAGTTTGTGAGCGAACGTGCACCTGGGGTGCTGACACCGTCTTTATCAGAATAACAATGTAATCAGAGGAAATGTAATATCTATCCGTCTGTTTTTAGTCAAAGGTCATCCCAGGTCAAACACGCATCCTTGTAACCACCACAACGGTCTATACACAATACATAATATCGGGATATACACACAAAATTGCTATATATGGGAATATTGGCAAATTTCGGGGTAGACATAGCCATTTCGATTGTTTTAAGTTGCTCTTTTGAATTTGTCATGTTAGAAAATCATCTAAATTGGACAATCTTGACCACACTAATAAATTTGACCCATATGTCAAGGTTCGTTGACATATGCATGTTTCTGTCCATAGCACCATGAGTAAAGTTTGTAGATGGGCAAACTATACATTTTTTGCATTCCTTATGACCGGACGAGTAATTCGGTATTCCTTTTTTAAAGGATTGAGATATTTTCAATGTTCACCCCTGTAGGAAGGCCGCAATTTTTAAAATTTCGCAGTAGCAAACTTTCCCACTACTTTCCAGAGGGACATAGAAGCTAATCATCTTATATAACGATACTTTTAACCAAATCCACAGAGAAACAAAGGCAGGTAACCAATGGTCACTGATTCTCCAAATAGGACTATTATTGGTAAAAGCTGAAGGTCATCTTGACGACAACAACAGAGGTCAGAAACGGCCGAGCTCGTAAACACTACAACTTGACAGGTTGGGAGTTATTGATACCTATTGTTTGTTTTATTGGTAGAGATCATGCAATTGTCATTTGAACTCATTAATGATCAAACACTGAAAGATATCTAATAGCAAGGAACCACAAAGACCATGTCTTTCTTGTTCTAAGATATCTTCACTGGCTTCCCATTGTTTTCAAGTTGCTGCTACTCACATATCGCTGTGTCAACAAAAAAGAAGTCATCCTTCCGTTGTGATCTTATTGAAATATAGCGTCCTAGCCGTGCTCTCGTTCCAGTCACTCAATTTGCTCCAACCTGCAACTAAATCCCGTTTCGGCGACATGACATTCACATATGCATCTCCCAGACTTTGGAACTTTCTCCCACTCACCCCACCTATCGATTCTTTTAAGTGGAAACTAAATCTGACTAATTTCATTCTTATTTTGTTTGTAAAGCGCATTGAACAGTTTTTCTGGATAATTGCGCTATAGAAATTTAATTATCATTGGCATGTGATGACACTTGTATATTGAAGATAATAATAATCGTGGTTATATTTGTGATATTGCCTCTGTATTGCCGCAGGGGCTCTACTGAATCGACCGACTATTGGCGTGTGGGTTAAACATTTTTAACAAAATGTATTATCATTAGCCGCATGGCCAAAATATTTCATTTCAATTCCAAAAAACCCGAGACCAGCGAGTGCTGAAATTTAGTGTGGTCTATCTTCTCAGTTGGAAAAGTAGGAACATACTTTTGCTGTGTACCATTTCCGGCTGTCAGATATCAGGAAATCACAACCAATTAGTATCAATTTTTTCAAAATTCCCTGGGTGAGGACCCCAGACCCACTCTTTCATATGCTCCACGTTTTTAGAGCGTATGTATGTTCGAGCTTCGCTTTCTGTTCTTCCTGCCTCTGATAATTCACCCTTTATGTCACTGGCCGGTACATTACTCTTCTTGTGCTCCCTACCTATGATCCCGCAATCGTATGAGAAATATGCTTTCCACTGTATACCATTTTTGACCAGCAGATGCGGGGAAATCGTATCTAATGGAACCTAGTATAAACGACGCTCGTATGTTCTAGCTGCCCCTGGTGATTGACTTCCCCATGTCACTGACGGGTAGGGGCGCCAGAAGCACGGTGGCAGCGGGGAAGATGCGCTCGTGCTCTCCTCCCAGGGAGGGGAGAAAAGGGCAAACTAGGCAATACATAAATTAGGGCCATAAAACTGTCGTGACCCCAATATAATCTGAAATATTCTATAAATTGTGTAACATAGAGTAGGTAGGGTATATTCATCCAAGTTTTTGTCAATTATACTACGGGGGACATTCGCCTTTTACAATGTATGATACATAAAATTAGGGTATGTCAGACTTTATTTACTCCCTGTAAATATTAACACGCCTCCCTTTTGCATATAGACACCGATCAATTTCAATATTTGTTCAGCAAAAGGATCATTCCAGTAACAAAATAAAGCACCATTCTTCATCTAAGCAACCGTATTTATACGAAAATGTCCCAAATTTCTCGAAGGGGATGGGACACCCCTCGCCTTGTTACACTCCCACCCCAGAATACAGAATAATAACCAATTTTTGCCCACCCCATACAACCATCATGGATCCGCAAGTGGTTGGCGTTAATACCTCCACCTATATTTAAGTAGCAGGTTGCGGATTTAAAAATTGTAGAGCGCTGCCGGTGTGCGTCCCCTGAAATTCTAATAGCAAAAAGCTATTCTATACCGGTAATTATACTAGTTTTAAGTACACAACAATTGAATATTAGACAGACTGACCTAACAAACGTAACATTTTTGGGCATAAATTTATTTAAAAGATTGCAAAATATAGCACCAATTCGCATACGAGGACTTATTCAAAAGTTTCTTAAAGAGGAGACACCTACTGCCCTCCCCCAGCTGCAGGAGTGGCCATTGTGGAGAGCTGCCCCGCCGCACCAAATTGCTTCCGGCCCCCGCGTAACTCATTTGGACTCGCTCCCGATGATCCCGCAGCTTTGCCTCCTCTAGTTTGGAATCCTGGGTAAAGCCCTGGTGAATGGTTCTCCCATTTTAAATGTGTGTGTGGGGAGAAGGGTATTCGTTATAACAGTCAGTGGCGTTGCTGTTATTAACAAGACCTAACATTGGGCGAGGGGCACATGTTTGTCTGATTCTATAGCCCAAGCATATTTTTGATTACATGCGGGGGATAGCTGGCGGGAGAGGGTTGAATTGGGATAGGTTATTGCCGATATATGTGGGCGTCATGCTCTACTAGCGTAGCTAGTTGGGTGTCGAAATCGGAAGCGCAGGGGTCGAAATGTTCCGACAAGTGCACATATTTGCCTACAAAACCGCAAAACCCATGTTTTGCCAAAGTGTGGTGTCAGCACTGCTCATTGAAGTGGTAGGTCTGTGTACGAATAAAAAAGTATGGCCGTAGCAGATCCTTATTGGGCCCATATTCCACGTCAAGGAGTATGGTATGTGAATGCGAATGGGGAGGGGGGTCATTCTTCTAGTTCATGTAATCGAAAGAATATGCAAGAACGTTACAGCATGTACACAATTACTGAGGTACTAAAGCGTGTCGGGAGTATTTATTCCTTTAGTTTATTTATATGTGAAAACTGGTTTCCGTTGTGAGGGCTGCTAAACCACACAAACTGAGTGTGCCTTAATAACCATCGAGACGAGGAATCGTATTAAGCTTGGTTGACTCCTGTCACAGTTGACCTGAATTGACCAAATGTAAAAATCTTTGATGGAATAACTTTGTAACCGTACCAGGCGTGGATTGTATCCAAGCTTGGTAGATGTAATTGCCGAAAATTTAGAAGGTCATTTGGAGGTCATCAGTGGTCAATATCTTTGATTTGGAATAAATTTATAAGCGTAAAGTGGTTTGTATATATACATTCTGTGCCGAAAATTAGGAAGGTCATTTGGCAGTTATCGGGGGTCATAATATTTGATTTCAAATAACTTGGTATATACAATCAGGGAGCTAGTGTGGTGTAGTGGTTTGAGTGAGCACTTTCAATCCCTTGCCTGGCTCAAAAAGCGGTTATGCAGTTGTTGATGGTTTCGCGGTTTCTAGCTTTCCCCGACGGCTGTACTGCGGTTGTTGATTTCGTTGTGATGGGAGAGCATGGGTTCATTGGTAAGGTTCGGCACGGCTGTATTACAGTGATGACGGACGTGTTGCTACCACCTCTCTCAGCTATTAGGGAAGTGACTAAAGGCCGAGTGTTTCACTCACGTCCGTCGGATGGGGACGTATAAATGGCGGTCCGAGAGCAGGATGGGATTGTAATAGTTACATGCCTGCCTCGTTACGCTCTGAACACTCTTCGAAAAGAGAGGGCGAGCTATCGCCGGTGTTCATCCATGATCACACTTGGCTTCCGGGCGCAGCCGAGCTTCCTTAACCCGTATATACTAAACTAATCACCATTTGGTGCCAACAAATTTGAAGGTCATTTGGAGAGGCATCAGGGTTTTTTAGGTCAAAATCTTTGATGTGAAATAACTTTGTAACCTTAAGTTGGATTGTAGCCCAACTTGGTAGATACAATCACCATTTGGTGCTGGACATTTTGATTGTCATCAGAGGTCATATGAAGTCAAATTATGGATTAAACACCATATGGTATCTGTGTTCATCATAGTTGATAAAAAGGTCATTAGAAAGTCATCATTCGAGGTCAAAATGTGCATTTAAATGAAACTTGGCCGATGTAGTCAATATTCGACAACACAATTTTGAAGGTCATTTGGAGGTCATCGGGGGTTAAATTATGGATTTACATTGAAACTTGGTAGATGTAGTCAACATTTGGTGGAGAAAAATTGGGAGGTCATGAGGGGGCATTTGAGAATCTCTCCCACTGTACATACCTCACTAAACTTGGCAATCCATAACACCAGTCTCAAGAGGTACCATCTTATGGTAAACAAAATGGGCTCATTAACATCATTAACATAATTTCTACACCAACATGTTACAGGAGTAGATAGAATATAACACCACAAACTTGATAGTTCAAGGAGTTCTTATCGGTATAGATGATGATCTAATGACTAACCAAACATACGTACCAGGCACCATCGGCACATCACTAAACATAGGGGTCTACATATGCAATTAAGACACTTCAATCGAATAAACAAACAAAACAAAATTAGGTCCTGACAACATGTTCTCTAATTCCTCAGCAGAATGCTACAGTTCAAATATCACATTACTCATCATATAAGTGTGGTACACCCCTATAACCATATGGAGTATAGACCATGTCTGGGTCGTATGTGATCCCAGCTCTTCCCCTGGACACGAAACGCTCGAAAATTACGAGTAGCGAAAGGATACATCTAGCAGGAAGATGCAGGGGTGCTGAGGCGTGCCGCTACCGGAATGTCGCGAACAAAAGGGGCTGTCTTGAGCGCCTCCTCGGCCATGGTTGCGCAGAGTCCCCCTGCCCAATAACAGCCATGGGTTATAGAGCTAACTGTCTGTGCAAAATTGGAAGCAACGTTCTTCGGTATACGTTGTCCTCGAGGAGTCATTATGAACATTAATCACGTTTGTACTGTATGAAAGATTATCTGCTACACAAGTGTTAGAAAAATCCATAGGATCTAGTTAAGAGTGTGTGAATGTACTACAATGTAAAGGAGGGAATCCGAGTTAGAGTAAGACAGTATTCGTAAAAGGGATTATGGACTATCCCGCGATAGTAATGTGTATATGTTCGGTGAAGTTAGTGAACCGACCCAAATGAGTCTATCCTAACCACGCCATGACACGCGCAGTGACATTGGGCACGAGCGGGCGATAAATATAATGACGATTTTTGAAGATGTTGCCACTGCCATGTGTTGAAAGGATCCACGGCCACCCCTCCCAGTGGTCGCGCTAGTGGTGGGGAGGTGCACCTGTTATGCGAGGTCAAACACCGAAAACCTTCTAACCAACCCAACTTGATGGGACAATCTTCAATTGAGCTCATACTTGGTATGTGTGTTTGTCATAGTTAGTACATGTTCTCTGTTGTTTCTAGTCGAGGTCAATAACTGAAAACCTTGGAACCCCCATTGGCAAAATTCATTTGAGCATAATATATATTTTTTTCAGTTTAATTCCATTCAGCAAGGCTGTTGTTTGTTTCCGGGTTCTGATTTCCTTATGTGGTAAAAAGCTGTATTGCAGTTTTTAAACGGTCTCCCAACTTCCGATGTCGTTGTGGTGGGGCGATCGAGTTCCGGGTGATATGTTCATTGGATTCTGTAGTGTTCTGAAGAGGTGACGGACATGTTGCTAGGACTTCTGTTAACATTTTGGAAAGTGAAAGGTTGGAAAGTGTCCCATGTTTTAAAGCATTTTACCCCTCCCCTGTAATTTCTTGATATCAATAAATTATGCAAGTCACTGGATATAATGAAAACAAATTGCGCAAATATTGAGGTAACAATGTTCGTCACTTTCCAAAACACGTTCGCAAGGTAACGGCAATGGTAATATATAACATCTCTTTACATTTGTTGATGTTTTCGTTATTATAACACTGAACAATGTAGACACTTCACTTTATGGCCACATTATTGGGGTGGGATAATTCTCCCAGCCCATGCGCACTCTCCGCCGCTATAAGTTGTATGGGAGTTCCTTTCCTGGGGATTCTAGCTTTCACAGAAATGTTCGATAGTGTCGGCCCACCTTTATCAGAGTAATAGAACAGTTTGTGATGGCTTGGTGTTCATTATTTTGTGGTTTATTCACCTATCACTGAAAACAGATGGATGCTACTTAAAACCACTCCAAGAGCTATATTAAAGCTTTTGAAAAGGCAGGCAAGACTCCAGAAAAAGGGTCGGGTAAATACTAGTCCATGTTAGAGTAACAACAGTAGTGTTAAAAATTGCATACAGTTTGTTGCATAACCATAATGAGGCTTTAATAAAGGCTGACAGGACACCAGAGAAAAGGGTCAGGTAAATGCTGGTTCATGTTCGAGTAACAACAGTAGTGGTGTTCAAACTGGCATACAGTGTGTTGCATAACCTTTCATATTGGATGCACCAAACGTTATGGTGATACCCTAAACTGAGGTCAAGTTAGAAGTAATACGGTAGCCGTTCAGTTTTTCTCGAGTCTTCTTACCTCTAAAAATCAATCACCGAACATGCAACGAACAGTTTACCAGTATGTTTCATCGTACACAGTAAATGGAACTGCAGTGATTATTTCTTCATGAAAATAACTGCTTAAACCTACTGCTGATTTTAAACTTTTTAGTCACACAGAGAAGGGGAATTCGTGAAACTGCCAGAGCACATGTCCACTTTTGACAGACTATACAATGTCAAAGAAAAACGCTAGGAAAAAATCAGGACAATCGGGCAATTTCATTCAACGAAAGCACACATTTGGGCGTTACGTTTCACTTTATTCGCATAAGTTAGAGAGAATTCTGCTACAGATTGCAACTAAATCAGAACTTGTAGTCTACAATTACTTGAAAATTGATATATAGTTCAGCATGTCCCTGCGACTCGGGCTAGAGAGTCGTATCTTACGTGTACGAGAAGCTTCACCGTCCAATGGTATTTCCTCAATCAAGTATTGATCGTCTCCAACGTCAAACCCGCCATGAGCATAATTGCCAATCAGCTGCTACAAAACGACAGTCGTTCGGCCTGGTATAGTCAAGTTGTGGGTGAAGATTTCGAGTACTATAGAAACGAAATATTAGAGTATTTTGTTAAATCATTATATTTTGTACTATCTCTGGTGGTCAAAAAGAGACGAATTGGACGGATAATCTTACCTCGTTTTTAATAATGGAACATTCTCATTTTTTGATGAACGATTCAGACGTTTTCACTTGAAACTTATTTCCGACCAGCCATGATCGAATGATAATGTTGCGCTAAATCCATACCAAGTGCATATTGAAAACAATATTAGACTATGGAATGGTAACAATGCAGTTACTCACCTGCCACGAATCCTCCATGGAAGAAGAAGCAGATGCAGAGAATGCTTTGAAAGCCCCACCAATCTCCATTGATACAGTGTTGGTAACTGTATGGGTTGTTGACTGTGTTTGTGTTACTCCTATCCTGGTGGAATACTGTGCCGTTTGAAGAGTACTTCAAGTGTTCGTGTTCGAGTTGACTTGGCCACAAAAATACATTGATTGGATTATTTGCTGTAGTGAATAAAGCACATATTTTTATAACAAAGTTTCGACAACGTGATTACTTATATTAGAGAGTGTTTTGTTTTTCTTTCCATACACTACATTCATGTCACATGTCATTATATCGTTTTTTTCAACCGGGTGGTATTCCAGAGTTTTTTTCATTGAATATAAACTAGTTATGCAATACTTCCCGCCAGCTGAGCTCGCATTACCACCGTCAACAGATGGCATTAATAAAATAGTGTACGCTGAGGTGTAGGCCTAATGCCATGAATAGTCTCCATTATGCGAGATGTATAACAACATGCCCTTTGGACAGTCGACATAAGGGGCGTAGACAGTCCTGTTGATAGAGGTAGATTATCTACAAATTCTACCTCCACTCCCGATTGGAGCAATAAAGTATTCGGATATGTTTTGTACTCTTACTGGTGACCATTTTCATGATTTCCGATAACAAATATTTGTTTTAACAACGCTACGTCACTGCGACACGCCTTTGGCACACCAAGTATATATTTCATGTGTCGTGTTGAATTTGCGTACAAATTAGTAAATTATATTACATTGCGGTTGATTTCCATATAGTTTGCAAGAGGGAAGTACATTTCATTCTAATAATGAACACCCATAATAATCGCTTTTGTGATTAGATATTTAAATATGGTTACAAGCAATGCCATATATCCTGTATATGCACGTGGCGCGGTGATAGGAGGACCGAAGGAGATTTCTTGTCAACAGGACACTAATGATCGACCATTACAAACACTACAAGATGTGGGGTTTTAAAGTGCCAGTATTAGTAGGCAATAGACTTCTAAGGAAGGTATTACACGGGCGAACCCCCAACAATATTCAGGAGTTCCGAGGCTACCATTCTGGGATAAGGCAGATGTGGAATGCGTTGAGCAGCTCAAGTCATGAATTTCTCAATCTCGCATCAAACTTGGTTAAAAGAGTATCAAATCATTAATTTCTATGATATGAGAGAGGCAAGGTCAGAGTTAAGGGATTTCTCAATATATTTTTACAAAATTAGGAGGGAGACTATCTTTATTTAGGGAATACTTTCTAGTATTAAAGAGGTTAGGTCAAATGTCAGGGTGGGGGGTTAATGGAATCTCTATTTCAACCCTTACCCTCACCCTTCGACCCACTCCCAAACTACCCAAAACTGCCTTACCCTACCCTCTCAACTATTTCCCACGAACCCACACCCTTCCCACTAATTCCTCTCAGCCCCACTATTCCCACCCCACCAACCAGATGGTTGCATGAACTGATAGAGAATTTGTACATGCTCTACTATCTTCCAACCCTACGCTGGTATGATACATCTATTAGACAAGTAGATAAACGAATGTTTAAAAAGTTTTTACTGATTATCACGTGTTTTTGTTCAAAAACACAATGATTAAAAAGATTAATTCCACGCTAGAAGTGTTTGCTAACTTTTATACAACACACTACCGTGGGTGCTCGTAACAATAAATCCTATAGCCTACGACTGAAATAGTTAGTATAGGATTACGTTACGAGCCCCGACTGTGTCCCTAATATAACATTCTACAGCCAACGTACGACCTAAGCTATAAAGTTAGAAACCCTCCAGCTATGTACAAGCTGTTCACTATATCGTTCATTAGAACAGAGATGTACGTTAATATCAAGTACGAGCGGTTTACAAATATGGTAAACGTGCTGACATGAGACTCGCTAATTAATCCAGGACTCTTTTGTTCAACAAATTCTTTGTAAAAAGCTTTTTGTACTTTACAGATTAGGGGGAAGTGGATTTTGGAACAAATGAAACCAAACTGACTGGTAAGGGCATTTGCCTCAGTTTTATAGCGAATCGTATGGCGGGCCTATTATAATGTTGGAAGCCGAACGGATCGCCGACCGTGACTATAGGTCGTCGGAATGATCAACATTTTCGTCGTAGCAGAACTGAGAATATGGTCGTTCTGTTCTCCCACGCCTCCAATTTGTGTATTCATCTTAAACCAGTCTTGTAGTACTCGAGTCCGTACTCGTACTCGAGTACATTTTTCCGTAATCTTACACTGTTAAAAATAATGGGCAAATTTTACCCAACTTTTCTCAACATAAATTCTCAACAGTTGGGAGCGATATTACCCAACTGTTGAGGTTGGCCACTTTTTACCCAGCTTTCGAAGTTGCTGAATACATGCCCAACGTTGGGTGAAAAGTTGGGTAAAATTTGCCCATTATTTTTAACAGTGTATAGAGCTCTTTGTAATCTAACTTAGCCTTGGCTTACGTCGTTGGGCTATTCTTCTGTCACTGTGGTCTGTGGAGTGTGTTGGG
>JAODUJ010302916.1:0-10009 GCA_027564615.1 Psolus chitonoides
CAACCAAAAAAGCGACACGGCGAAAAACCACAACATAAAACAATAAGGAGAATGAAAGAGAAATGATGAATAAAATACGCCAATGTGCAACCCCCCAAAAGTAGTAGTAGGGTTTGTCGTTCAATTAAAAAATGTGAATTTAGGCATATTAGTTGAAAAAATGTATACATTTGCCTAAAGTGGCATATTTTGTCATGCTTATCATTTAAGTAAAACCACTGTTGCGGGGTGGTGCAACGAAATTCATTTTCCAAGCCTATTTTGAGCATCATCCGATGGCCTATACGTTCTGCGTGGATTTTTTCCGTGTTGTAAACCTGATACCCTTTTCATTTCTTATTACGGTACGTTCCCATCTCGTTCTAATGTCCTGGGTGAAGTTTTACCGTATTTTAAGTGGAATACCTTATTTATTGTTTATTACGGTACGCTTCCATCTCGTTCTTACGTCCTGCGTGGAGTTTTCCGTGTTTTAAACTGAACACCTTAATTATTACTTATCACGGTACGTTTCCATGTCGTTCTTACGTCTTGCGTGGTGTTTTCCGTGTTGTGAACAGAATGCCATTTTTAATACTTATTACCGTACGTTTCCATCTCGTTCTTACGTCCTGCGTGCGTGAAAGTTTGGCGTGTTTTAAATTGAATACCTTATTTATTACTTATTCCGGTACGCTTCTATCTCGTTCTTACGTCCTGTGTCGAGTTTTGCGTGTTTTATACGAAAACACCTCATTTATTACTTATTACGGTACGTTTCCATCTCGTTCATACGTCATGTGTGGAGTTTTATTCCGTGATTTACTGAATGCCCGTTTCATTACTTATTACGGTACGTTTCCATCTCGTTCTTACGTCCTGCGTGGTGTTTCCCGTGTTTTAAACAGAATGCTTTGTTATTACTTATTACGGTACGTTTCCATCTCGTGCTTACGTCTTTCGTGGTGTTTTTCGTGTATTAAACAGAATGCCCTTTTATTACTTATTACGATACGTTTCCATTTCGTTCTTACGTCCTGCGTGGAGTTTTTCAGTGTTGTAAACCGATCGCCCTTTTCATTACTTATTAAGATACGTTTCTATCTCGTTATTACGTCCTGCCTGGTGTTTTCCGTGTTCTAAACATATTGCCCTTATCATTACTTTTTACGGTACACTTCCATCTCGTTCTTACGTCCTGCGTTGTGAGTTTCGTGATGTGAACTGAATACCCTATTTATTACTTATTACGGTACGTTTCCATCTCGTTCTTACGTCCTGTGTAGTGTTTATCCGTGTTCTAAACTGAATGCCCTTTTCATTACTCATTACGGTACGTTTCCATCTCGTTCTTATGTCCTGCGTGGAGTTTTTCCGTGTTTTAAACAAAATGGCTTTGTTGTTACTTATTACGGCACGTTTTCATCTCGTTCTTACGTCCTGCGTGAAGTTTTGCAGTGTTTCAGGTTGCATACATTATTTATTATTTATTACAGTATGCTTCAATCTCGTTCTTACGGCCTGCGTGGAGTTGTCCGTGTTTTGAACTGAACACCTTCTTTATTACTTATCACGGTACGTTTCCATGTCGTTCTTACGTCCTGCATGGTGTTTCCCGTGTTTTAAACAGAATGCCATCTTTAATACTTATCAGGGTACCTTTTCATTTCGTTCTTACGTCCTGCAAGTTTGGCATGTCTTAAATTGAATACCTTATTTACTACTTATTACGGTACGCTTTCATCTCGTTTGTACGTCCTGCGTCGTGTTTTCCGTGTTTTGAATAGAACACCTTATTTATTACTTATTACGGTACGTTTTCATCTCGTTCATACGTCCTGTGTGGAGTTTTTTTCCGTGATTGAAACTGAATGCCCGTTTTATCACTTATTACGGTACGTTTCCATCTCGTTCTCACGTCCTGCGTGGTGTTTTCCGTGTTATAAACATAATGCCTTTTTATTACTTATTACGGTACGTTTCCATCTCGTTCTTACGTCCTGCGTGGTGTTTTTACGTGTTTTAAACTAAATACCTTATTTATTACTTATTACGGTACGTTTCCATCTCGTTCTCACGTCCTACGTGGAGCGTTTCCGTCTTGTAAACTGAATGCCCTTTTCATTACGTATTACGTTACGTTTCCATCTCGTTCTTACGTCCTGCGTAATGATTTCCGTGTTTTAAACAGAATGCCCTTTTCAATACTTATTACGGTACGCTCCCATCTCGTTCTTACGTCCTGCGTGGAGTTTTACGTGTTTCAAACTAAATACCTCATTTATTAATTATTACGGTACGTTTCCATCTCGTTCTTACGTCCTGCGTGGAATTTTTCCGTGTTGTAAACTGAATGCCTCATTTATTATGTATTACGTTACGTTTCCATCTCGTTCTTACGTCCTGCGTAATGTTTTCCGTGTTTTGAACATAATGCCTTTTTCATTACTTATTACGGTCGGTTTCCATCTCGTTC
This sequence comes from Psolus chitonoides, assembly GCA_027564615.1. Lineage (NCBI taxonomy): Eukaryota > Metazoa > Echinodermata > Holothuroidea > Dendrochirotida > Psolidae > Psolus > Psolus chitonoides. The sequence continues at coordinate 2,456 of JAODUJ010302916.1, forward strand.
GTACCTCCTGCGTGGAGTTTTTTCGTGTTGTAAACTGAATGCCCTTTTCATTACTTATTACGGTACGCTTCCATCTCGTTCTTACGTCCTGTGTGGAGTTTTTCCGTGTTCTAAACTGAATGCCCTTTTCATTACTTATTACGGTACGTTTCAATCTCGTTCTTATGTCCTGCGTGGAGTTTTTCCGTGTATTAAACAGAATGCCCTTGTTTAGTACTTATTACGGTACGTTTCCATCGCGTTATTACGTCCTGCGTGCAGTTTTTCCCCGATATGCATAACCGAAACAGTGATAACTGGAGAAAGTGAATAACACAACACATGTTAAAATAATATGACACATGTTATAACAGGATACAGTACTTACTGGTTTGGGTTAGGTTTAGCGGTGTTAAAAAGTGTTAACACACTCCAGTAATTACTGCAGAAAGTGATCAACAATGCAATAGTAATTACTGTGTCGGCTATGCGAATCGGTTGAGTTTTTCCGTGTTTTAAACTGAATGCCCTTTTCATTACTTATTACGGTACGTTTCCATCTCGTTCTTACGTCCTGCGTGGATTTGTCCGTGTTTTGAAATGAATGCCTTATTTACTACTTATTACGGTACGTTTCCATCTCGTTCTTAGGTCATGCATGGAGTTTTTCGTGTTTTAAACTGAATGCCTTATATACTACTTATTACGGTACGTTTCCATCTCGTTCTTACGTCCTCCGTGGAGCTTTTCCGTGTTTTAAACTGAATTCCTTCTTCATTACTTATTACGGTAGGCCTACGTTTTCATCTCGTTCTTACGTCCTGCGTGGAGTTCTTCTGTGTTTTAAACTGAATACCTTAATTATTACTCATGTATTACGATACGTTTCCATCTCGTTCTTTTGTCCTGTGTGGAGTTTTTCCGTGTTTCAAACTGAATGCCTTATTTTTTACAGCACGTTAATGTGGTGGTACTTATGTATGTATGAATCGCCGAAAAATACGAATTGAAAACTGATCCCTGCTTTAAAAGCATAATCAATATTGTGATTTAATAATGATAATAATATTGATAATAATAATAATGATAAAAACAACAACAACAAAAACAACAGCAACAACAAAACACAATCTCATTTTACAATGCGTGTGAAAAAAGACCCAGGAGAGATAACACCTAACACTGGTAGTCGGCATTTGGCTGTGAGATGTGTTCATGTACCGAAGATCTAATTGTTCGACATACTAGAAGCGGGCTGTTTAATTGGGCTGTTCTCTGAATAAGCCGCTCTACTTTGAATAATGGAGAATTTCATAGCACTTATGTAATGTAATGTAATCGATTCACAAGACCTGGAATTATCAATGTTATATTAGGCCTTGATGAATATTTCTTATTGGGGTAACATTTATCTGCTGTGATGAGACTCATTACAGAAGTCGATAAATTTACCAAACGTATAATAACTCAATGCAAGAATCACGATTATACCCTCAACTGCGCAGAGATGTTTGAAATATCAGATTGTCAGTGATTTAATCAGGATTGAAAAGTAGTAACTTTGAAATTATTTTAAAATATAGGTATATATAGGAAATGTCATACTTTCATTAATGTAAATTCATATTGTAATAACCAGTAGCGTTAACATTGGCGGAAGAGCAACATACATTCTTTATTTCAGTCACACTGCCTTTGGAAATGTTATCTTCACTAAAAATCAACTTTGGGTTGATATGTACAAGTTATAATCGGAATACCAATGTTTTCATTGAGTTGTGTTGAGGGTTATGTAATTGTGTTCGCTAATGGTCACAATTTTGTTCTCATCTTTTCTGTAGCCTATTTTTGCAACGAAATGACAGGATTTTTTCATTTAACTTTGTGATTTTCATTGGTAGGGAAGAATAAGCTTCAAATCATTCAATGCTGGATGTAAATCTTGCGAAATTACGGAAATATTAGCTTGCAAAGACTGAGCAAAGACTGAGCTTAGGCTAGGCTTCATTGTCTATAGTTGCTAAGGTAACATTTCAACGTCAGAAAAACATTGTATTTTATGCAATTACGAAAGATGAGCAAACTTTGTTTTGTTGCCATGCTCTTTAGTAGTTCATGACACGATCAATATTTTGTGCAATTCTAGACCTTTTTTTATTAATTTATACTTGAATTATGGCGGGTGAACGAACTTCAAAGTGTCAAGGAACGCTATCTACACGTGTAAAAACATACCATCTTCAATTTACTGCTTTATAAGCATATTTAACAAGACATGTTGCATCAATGTCTATATAAGGGAATCCGTCGCCTATTCGCCAAAACCTTAGTCTGCACATACGTTCACCTTAAAGAATATGTGAAAATCAGTTTTGTTAACCGTCATTGTAAATTTGTAATAATAACAAATCACCAAGACATAATTTTGCGGGTCAATAATTGATTGGGCTCACTAGTTCTGTATTGATTGGTTAAGAAATGTGATGTCTCTCAGTCGTAAAATAAATCTATAAATCTACAAACTTCAGAATTTAACTCTTCCAAACTATCATACTGGAGAGCAAACAAGGAAGATAAAAAACATAATCATTCACATTTTGGCAGCAGAATAAATAACGTTGGTTTCTCTGTAATGGTTGATTTCCCTTTTTGTACTTTGAGGATGTTTTTAGTTTCTTGAATTAATATCTTTTGTAATCATTTGTTCAATATTTGCAACTGAAAATGGGAGTTTATAGGTTTTTACTTCGATTGGTTACTATTTTGCACGTTCTTGGTGCAGCATTGTCACAAAATGTGAAATCCGCCTATTTTAGGAGAGGCGCAGGGGGAGGGATCAGGCTAGATAGCCATTCATTTCTAACAATTGAGATAGGTTCCATTTTCAACTGTGCGACGATTTGTTTAAACAACCAACAATGTGTGTCTTGGATTTTTTTCCGGAAAAGAAGGAATTTGTCAGTTGATCAACGGGACTGCAGGATATTTTCCTGCCGACATTATACCACGGGAAGGGTTTTGGTACTTCAAACTTCAGAAAGAGGTGGGTATCTACTGCTTCTACTTTGCTCTTTGCAAGGAATTTTGATTTAATTCATATTAGAAAAAATCTTGACAAATGAACGATGATGAACATTCAGAACTTTAGCAGCTGATATACACTGGTTACAAGATGTTTTATGATCGGCTGTTTGTATTGTATAGTATTGATTGTACTCTTTGTTAGGGTTAGGGATCAGGGCAAGAGATAAGGTTAGTGTTAGCCAATCAACAATCTTTGACGCCCACCACAAATAGATTGTACCAAGGCGCTAATTTGAGTAATTACCTCTTCATGTACCAAAGGGTCGAAAGAGGAACAAACAGAACATGTCACGACAGAAAACGGTATTGATTATGTCGATTAGTCACAAATATGTTGCTAGTTTAATGTTTTTTTATACCATTTCTCCACCAGAATGGTAAAACGACTAATCGCGTCTGGGAAATGACGACCACTCTCAACGAATCGTCGACAGAATTGGTTACCGAGCATATCACCATCGAAATGTCGTCGGCTCAAACGGGGCTACATCCATCTCTCTCCCTCGGTACTACTATAGGAACTATTTCCATGCCTACAATAACGAAATTAACAACGTCTAAACTATCAGTAGGACCGATTACAACGGAATCCTCAATAAACACCGATACGATTGCCGCATCCATTGTATATGTATCTGCCGCTGCATCTAGCACCGCTTCATCGACTAATGGTACGTCGCATGTCATCACTACTAGGGAAGGAACATCGAACACACAGGACGGTACAACGAATCCAACAACAACATCGACTGACCCTGATACGACGGAAGAAATCACTGATGTAACCACGGATGACGATTCTTCAGCAAGTGGACCTACCACGATGAAACTTACGACAGTTGAGACCAATCACGGAGAAACAACAATTACGAGTCAGCCTATCACAGTAAAACCAACGACTTATATAAACACTGCTAGAGACACCACTACGAGTCAACCTACATCATCAAAACATACGACAGTTGAAACCACTCCCGGAGAAACTACCACGAGTCAACCTGTCACGGTGAAACCAACGACTTATATGGCCAGTGCTGGACCCACGTCTGTCGTCACTACGACGGCGGAGGATACTACATGGGAAGCTACGACAGACGCAATCACAACATCCGAGAAGCGAACCATATTAGGTAACTATATTTATTGGTATCCATTACTCTTGAGTAATTTCACATGATGTGACCTTCACATCGTCGCCGCTGAAGCAGACCGAGGCAATGACAACGTCCGAGACGCAAACCATACTAAGTAACTATATTTATTGGTATCCATTGCTCTATAATATTATTGTGACCGTCTTATCTAGAACATCCGAGAAGCAAACCATACTAGGTAACTATATTTATTGGTAGCCATTACTACGGACTAATTTCACATGATGTTACCTTCATATCGTCGCTGCTAAATCACAATCAAGGCAATGACAACATCCAAGAAGCAAACCATACTAGATAACTATATTTATTGTTATCCATTGCTCTATAATATTTTTACATAATGTGACCGTCATATCGAGAACATCCGAGAGGCAAACCATACTAGGTAACTATATGTACTGGTATCCATTACTCTGAAGTAATTTCACGTAATGTTACCTTTATATGGTCGCCGCTAAAGCACGGCCGAGGCAACGACAACATCCGAAGGGCAAATCATACTAAGTAACTATATTTATTGGTATCCATTGCCCTAGAATATGTCCACATAATGTGACTGTCATATCAAGAACATCCGAGAATTTTACATCACGTGACCTTCATATTGTCGTCGCTAGAGCACACATCCGGTTTGAGACTTCAACAAGGGCACCAAGTAGCTCAAACGCTAACAGTTATTTTAATTTAGATGTTTGTCAATAACAATATTAGATGATCACAGCCACAAAAACTTACAAAGCTGCATATTTTCCAAATTTTTAAGCTAAAATTGGAAGATATAAAGCTATAGTCATCCTGCCTGATCAATGTTGAAGTTAACTTGTGAATCCCACAGAACAATTAAAACCCTACGATGGGTGACAGCCAGACCACCCCACAAACTGACTATGCTGCTGAACATCATGGAACCCAGAGTATTCACAACTGAAGTAGGCCAAATGAATTAGTGCCATGTTGAAAATCACAACCCAACAACCTAAGCATAATTCAGACCCACAATCGTTCGGTCATGAGTAAAATATGCCACAGTACCTCCGTAGTTAGAGGCACTATACTTTGTACTGTGGTTCGAACTCTGATACATGGTATACAGCAAGTTTTGGAGCGATGAAACTTATTTTCAATTTATTTGGATTATGTCAGAATGTACATGGGCATGTCTGCATTTATCATTCCAGGTTATTATTGGCAGTTTATAATATTGAACTGTTATTCTACCATAACAACGGTGGGAGAAGAAGAATTCTAGCCATTTTCATAAAATGAACCCAAATAACCCCTAGAAGACTATTGACCTCAAATACCTGAACACCCCAAAGGAAGCACTACCGAAGTCTAATTATGACAAACCCTCAACATTGTACCATAGAAACTGTAGGAGAAGAAGCATTTTAGCAGTTTCCATAAAATGACCTCAAATGACCTGTAGATGACGGTTGAACTCAACTTCCTAAACACCCCGCATGAAGCACTACCTAAGTATAAGTATGACCCACCCTCAACACTGTACCATTACATTTGTAGGAGAAGGAGCATTTTGAATGTTTTCATGAAATGACCCAAAATGACTATTAGACGACGGTTGAGCCCAAATCTCTGACCACCACTGGTGACCCACCACCCATCCATCATTGTGTTCAACTTTCATCCAAATCTGTCAAATCGTGTATGTACGGCACTACTTTTACCCTCAATGACCACTAGATGACCACTAGAGGACCTTGGACCCCAAGTAACCCCTAGATGACCATTTACCCCAAATTCCTTAACACCCCAAATGAAGCACTACCCAAGTCTAATTATGACCAACCCTCAACATTCTACCATGAAAATTGTGGGAGAAGAAGCATTTTAGCGGTTTTCATAAAGTGACCCTAAATGACCCCTAAATTACCGTTGCCCTCAAGTTCCTGAACACCCCGAATGAAGTACTCCCAAGTCTAACGAGAAACCCACTACATTGTACCATAAAAACCATAGGAGAAGAATCATTTTAGCCGTTTTCATAAAATGACCCTAAGGGACTCCTAGATGTCCGTTGACCCAAAATTCTTGAACACCCCAAATGAAGCACTACCCAAGTCTAATTATGAAAAACCCTCAACATTGTACCATAGCAACTGTAGGAGAAGCATTTTAGCCGTTTTCATAAAACGACCCCGAATGACCCCTAGATGACAGTTGAACTCATCTTCCTGAACAGCCCACATGGGGGAATACCTATGTATAACTATGACAAACCCTCAACACTGTACCATCAAATCGGTAGGAGATGAAGCATTTTGAGTGTTTTCATGAAATGACCCCAAATAACCACCAGACGACTGTTGAGTCTAAATCGCTGACCCACCACCCATCCATCATTGTGTCCAACTTTCATCCGAATATGTCAAACCGTGTATATATGGCAACACTTTGACCCCCAATGACCACTAGATTACCACTAGAAGACCTTGGACCCCAAATAACTCTTAGATGACCAGTTACCCCAAATTTGTGAACACCCCGAATGAAGTACTACCCAAGTCTAATTATGACAAACCGTCAATATTGTACTAAAAAAACTGTAGGAGAGGAAACATTTTAGCCGTTTTCATAAAATGACTCTAAATGACACCTAAATGGTCGGTGAACTAAAATTCCTGAACACCCAGAATGGAGCACTACCCAAGTCTTATTATTACAAACCATCAACTCAGTACCATAAAAACTGAGGAAAAGAAGCATCTTAGCCGTTTTCATAAAATGACCTCAAAATGACCCAAAGATGACCGTTGACCTACAATTCCTGAACCCGGAAGAAAGCACTACTCAAGTCTACTTATGACAAATCGTCAACATCGTACCATTACATCTGTAGGAGGAGATACATTATGCGTGTTCTTATTAAATGACAACAACTGACCACTAGATGACCGTTGACCCCAAATCTCTGACCACCAATGATGACCCGTCACCCGAATGGTCATTGTATCCAAGTTTCCGTCAAGTATATCGAAGCATGTGTGCTACAGGATCAATTGAACAATTGTAGACATATGTCAATTCCCCTTCTCTGGGGCTCTCGACTCAAATCAGGCATTGCCAGATTTGAGTCTTAATTTACGACCATGCTTTGACAGCAAGCTGGTCATCTACTGGTGTGTTTACAGTCATCCGCTTCTCAGATAACAGACAGAATAGCGGAATTGCTTTCAAACAGAGTACTCAATCTCCACGAAAATGCAACATATTTCCATAAAATGTACATGTAAACGGAACTACAAACTCCAAATCAACCAAATGTATGTTTTATAAGGATAATATAACATACATAACAACTATAATGTACTAT
>JAODUJ010303027.1:0-10008 GCA_027564615.1 Psolus chitonoides
GCCCACGCATCTGGTTATTATTCCCTAAAAGATGCACTGGTGAACAGACTGCAGTTGTGACTGAACAAAGGCCCACGCATCTGGTTATTATTCCCTAAAAGATGCACTGGTGAACAGACTGCAGTTGTGACTGAACAAAGGCCCACGCATCTGGTTATTATTCCCTAAAAGATGCACTGGTGAACAGACTGCAGTTGTGACTGAACAAAGGCCCACGAATCTGGTTATTATTCCCTAAAAGATGCACTGGTGAACAGACTGCAGTTGTGACTGAACAAAGGCCCACACATCTGGTTATTATTCCCTGAAAGACGCACTGGTGAACAGACTGCAGTTGTGACTGAACAAAGGCCCACGTATCTGGTTATTATTCCCTAAAAGATGCACTGGTGAACAGACTGCAGTTGTGACTGGACCTTGTATCCATGGCAGGTGTGGTCCTCACTACAGGCCGCACACCATGGTATTAGAGGCCGGCATGAGTCAAGAAAACAGAAGCTGCAATGGGCAACAATGATATCAATGACGAGTGTCATGGCCAAGTGGATAGAGCATCCGTCTGGTACCCGGGAGGCCTAGGTTCGATTCCTGAGCTGGATTAGTAGGCCAGAGACCCAAAAATTGCTACCTACTGCCGCCTTGCAAGGTGCTCAGCATTGAAAGGTTGGATTAGAGGAGTGGCGCCCCTGAGATTATCAGCCAAAATTCAATTAAATGATTATTCAATTGAATGTTGATGGCCCCCAGTGGCTATGGCCAAATATATGTCTGGAGCATGTTTTGGAGGTCGTCCAACACTATAGTGTAACACAACACATCGAATACAGCTGTCGTTAGGTGTTACTCTAACTGAGGTCATTGAAAGTTCAAATTTACCGGCAATGTCGCCTTTTATGAGGGTTTTAAACCACCTAAAATACTTGAGCATGAATAAGCACACTATCCTGGATGCAGGATCAGGCTATATCATTTTGAGCTTCTAAATATGAGGCCATCCACAGTGATGTTATCTATGGCGGTGGTCCCAACTCCAGTGGTGTTAATACCCATAATCATTCTATCGTCCCTGTCACAGTAGTCATTGGACTATTCCTTCACTGCACCATCTCCGGTTTTCAATGATTCATATCCAGGCAGGTGACAGTTCTTTTAGCCTTCCTCATTAGTAGGTGTTCACTGGGGGATTCTCCCCCATGATAGGACTGTACTGTTTCTAAAACAGTGGCTGCAAGCAGTAGTCATCCTCCTGTCTATTTCTGAATGGTGAATCACTGGCTGCCAGCAGTAGACATCCTCCTGTCTATTTCTGAATAATAAATCAGTGACTGCCAGCAGTAGCCATCCTCTTGTCTAGTTCTGAACGATAAAACAGTAGCTGCGAGCAGTAGCCATCCTGTCTAATTTCTGAACAAATTATGACCAGACTGTGGCTCCAGTTTGTTTTCACTGATTCATGGTCAGAAAAGCTGTGGCTCTTTTTAGCCTTCCTCATTAGTGTTTTTGAGGATTCTCTCCATGATCACATGTAACTTTGATAGCACTTCTTTCCGCGAGTTCTCATCCTCAATCTCTTCCTGTACCAGGCAGTCATCAAGTTTCTGTGGGAGCGAGGGTAGATATACATTTAGTAGACCAAACAAAAGGAGAAAACAAACATATAGGCCTTAAAATTAATCCAATGGGCCTTCAATATTGTAAGAAATTTGAGGTCAGGAATGTTGCAAGAGGGGGAGGGATGCAGGCTCTGATCAATTTTACTTTTTTCCACTTGCACGATCGGGCACAGTTAGTACCATTTCTGCTTGCCCAAAAACTTTTGCAAGATTGTGCAGAATAAAAACTATCACCTCACTTCAAAAATTCCCCAAAACATCAGCAAAATATGCTCAAACTACCATGGCGATGGGATGAGTTCTCAAACCGACGCGCGGTGCAGCCATAATTTCCCTAAAATTGATTGCTGTTTACCTGTTTACATTAATTCTTTATGTACCAAGCGGACTTATTTAGTCCGATCGGGCAAACAATTTTCAAACATTTTTTGAAGCACCATCCAACATCCCCCTAAGCTCAAAATAGGCTTATTTTGAAGATAAGACACAGGGCGAATATTTAAAAATACTTTGACGGGGGTCTATGGTGAACAACATTTTGAAAATATTTTTCAAAAATGTGGTGATCTTGACTTGACCTTGAATTTCACACTTCAGTGACCTCATTTTTTCAAAAAAATCCCAAGCTTTTCATATAAACCGATAATCGCTCTGTAACTTTCTCTAAAGTCCCCTGCTTTGATTTCCAGCGCTACAGCTCTATAGCTTTCGGGGTTTAGAAGTTATTAGAAAAATAAGTCCAAAAAACCCTCAATTTTTGGTCATCTTGACACAATTTTCTAGGGGGTCATAGAAAATCATACTTTCCAAAAGCAATACCCTAGGCCTCTGATTTGTGGCTCAAAATATGCCCAAGAACATTTTCTAACTCCTTCTCTATCACAAAATAGTCCCTCCAACAGGGCATGGATCATGCTACATCATAGTTCACTAAACCAACTGTCACTAACCTTCACAAAATTTTGTGACTAGCTCAGTACTGCGTAATGGGCAACCCCGTCATAATTCCAAATTGTCAAAATCCTTCTGTGCGCGTTTTTCATCCCCCTCTCCAAATACTTACAAAGATATACTCTTCCAGGTTCCTCGATGAGCTTCAGTTGGCTTCCTGAATCCGTAAATAACTAAACTAAACAAAGTGCAGGACTGGAAGTGGCCCAGAAGTGTGCCAACCACCACTTTTGTGTCTACAGTACAGTCACTTACCTCACAATTCTGGTCCAATTGCAACTCTTGCAATGGATTGCCCTTTCGGCAGCTTGCATCATGGCTTGCATCTACATCTCCATCTGTGAGTTGTTTGAAGGTCTGTGAAAGAGTAAGGAAGAATAATTCATTCATATAGTATATATTTTGTAGGTGTTCTGTCTGGAACAGTGGTTCTTAACCGGATGGGGGGATTCCTGTGGAAAACTATTGGTTATTCAGGGGGGAACTTGTTGTCTACATGGTAAAGTGTTATAAGTCCGTAGGGGCTACTGTACAGCTACGGTGAGTCGGATTAGTAGTAGAGTATCACTTCCTTTCACCAGCACTCAAAGCCGAAAATTGCCTTGGTTATTTGAGACGTGAAAACCATTCAGGTGACCCTTTCTTGCGATATATTTTTTTGGGCGGAAATGCCTTCGGTGGCTGTTCGGACGGAGTGAATGTGACAAAAAATGTTAATAACCACTGGTCTAGGAGATGAAGGCTAAAATAAGCAATAGTCAAAAACATTAACTATTATGCAGGGATGTAGGCTAGCTATGGTGGGTGGCACCGGGCAGAACCGACCATCACTTGGGGAATGAGGGGTGTCTATAAAACGAAACAGGTGGTGGTCAGCCCTGTTACCCATTCAGCTGTCATGATTTTCTGGCACTGTATGCTAGATTGCCGTGGGTAAGCAACAAGGGTAGCAACCAGCACTTTTGTGTATTGCCCCGGGTAAGCAACAAGGGTAGCAACCAGCACGTTTGTGTATGTACATTCACTTACCTCAGACGGACAATTCTGGTCAAACTCTTGCAATTGACTGCCCTTTTGATGACTTGCATCAAAATCTCTATGTGTTAGTAGTTTGTAGGTCTGTGAAAAGTTAAGAGGAAAAGTAATGTAAGACATTTTTTGTTGTGGTTTTACACATTAGGCTGCAATAGTACAGTGTCTCTGGCACCTGCTAGAACAACCCAGGTGGCAGTGCCGTAACATATGAACTAGTAAAGATTAGGGCACTGCCAAAATGGCTAAATTGCTTGCCAACCTGGTATGACCAATATGTTTTCACAGCAAACTGTGCATCATCCAATACAATGTGATTCTTTTGGTGATTTTGTTTTGAGATTTAAAAAAAAAAATGATCAATGTACTTTGTGAGCGAGTGCACCAGCACACAGTATCTAGAAAGTTAGTAACTGCATTAAATGATAATGATAATGAATTCTGCATGTATCAATTACCGTTACACACATCAAACGACCTGCAAAAATCTCAAAATCTGAAAATATGATCATGGGCAGTAAATTTGTTTTCAAATTGGGCAGGGGTGACATGACCCCATTTTCATGGCCAAGTTGTAGCTTGTTGTAAGTCAGCCAATTCGAAATCGAAATAATTCACATTGCCTAACCATACTCAACGCCGGTTTACCTCAAAACTGCATATTCGACTCGCGCACACGCAATAACAAAAACCTTTGACCTACATAGCACCCAATGACGTCCACCTGAACTGGGCAAATAGGGATAGCGCCCCTTCATTATTTCGATTCTGTTTCAATATAAGCATGTGTTAATCTTTCTCGGAATATTTTACATCTGTTTCCATCGGCTGTTTGCGACTGTGTCATACTGTGTCAGGTGTTTCCGATGTTTGCCAATGGCACAAAATTCTGGTACTGGTAGGTCTGATGTGCAAATGGGCCACAGTAGAAGACATACTGTAGACTCACCTATGCTGAGTCAACCATCACGTCTGAATTTTACTGGGCGATATCTTGATGGATTTCATTTAACTCCAGGGGAACTTATAAAATAATCTATACAAAACAAATAAAGGAAGCCACTGCTTATATCTAATGGAAAACATCACAAACCTTTCTCAATCTCTTAATAGTCTTGGGAAATATAGTTGGTACAGCCTTTTTGTTCAGTGTAACTGCCACACCTGTCCTGTTGAAGCAGTCATCAGTGAAATGCAGTGAACATAAATGTGACCGTGTGGTAGGGTTCCAATCCCCTCTATTCAGGTTCTTCAACCACTTTGACAATATATATGGACGTGTATGTGGGAATCTGTAATGACAACACAAAGAGAAACATTATATAGGCCTAATTAATTAATGTCAGGATAAGTTTATTTATTATTCATTAATTATGTTATGTATGACTAAGTTTTATATCGGGGGCAGGCATGTACTACCTGTTCCATTCATCTGTGGCATACACAGCACTCAAATTCCCTGACTGAGCACCATAGGTGGTGTGGCAATACACACACTCACCTCAAAAATAGGCGGGAAAAACACAAAATTGATATAATGGAATAGTATCTTTAGTGTCAGGGATGTGACCTAATATTTATTATTTATATTTTAAACTAGCTTTCGATGCAAAATTGCATTGCAAATCGATAGAATTGAACTGCAACTATATCACCACAATATATCATTACACGTAAAAAAAATAGGCCATTTTGGGTCCGGATGGTCAAATTTGCAACGCCACTCAAAAATGTTCAACCACCACTCAAAGTTCCTAGCTGCATCCCAGTTTAGTGTTATCTAAAAAATTAATGTGTGCTATTTATTATTAGGGTATACAAATTTGTAAATTTGACAAAAATGCATACATGTGTGCTACTATTAGGGCTTGAGCTTCTATTAGAATGCATAATATCTGGGACACAGACCTCAAGGCCAAATGGTTTCCCTGAAATTCAAGCCCTGGTGATGCCCCATGATCATTTGTCAGATCTTAAATTATTACCAGTCACCATTTAAGTTACACTGGCTCCATACTACCCAACTTGACCTACAAGCAGCCCCTAGTCATCTTACCACCCTTACTAATTATCCCCATATACCCAGATTTTCCAAAACTGATTTCCCAGCTAACATGCACCCTCTAATTTCATAAAATCACAGGATTACCCAAAATCTTGTCATTTCATGAACATGATAGAATTTCCCAAATTTTAGGCAATTTCCTTGAACATGGAACACAAACCAAATCTTTGGTCTTCATTCTGGAGTTCCTGTCAATCACCCACATGTCCAGGTTGGGTTTTCCCAGGGCTCAATTTCCCCAGGCACTGCTGTCTGGCATTTAAGTTAACCCCTGGGACTTTGGTGTGTATCTATTCCTACATTGTCTGCACTGCACTGCACCATGCATGCACATCTTATAAAATACAATTTCCCTCCAAACCACATCAAATGTTCCAAAACAAAACAGAGTAATAGTGTTTTCCTTAATTGACAGCCAAACTATTCAATGTTGAAGGAATTTTATTCCATCATATTATGAAATTATAGTATGAAAAATAATAAAACAAATATTGAATCATGCATGACAAAGATGGATTTATTCTAGAATATAAATACTCTTGATAATTTGAAGGCAAGTTACTAGATTACCCATAACAGGTAGGCCTATGGGCTAAATGTGAGTCCAGAGACCCAATATCACTCTAGATCATAGATGCCAACGAAAACAGCATTAAGTTTCCAACACTACACGTGCGGGAGAAACTTGTCGTTGGCTAAGTGCATGTCATTCTCCTTGGATACCGCCTGTCTATAGGAGTCTAGCAACAGTATGCTGGCAGAGAAACCTGTACCTGTAATGCTGTGCCATTCATTACTTGGTCATGTACGTAGCCTACTTGTAGTAGATTCGGGCATGGTTTAGGTTGGAGGTCTTGCAATATATATAGGCTAGTGTAATAGTGCCGGCCGTACCATTCCACAAAATGTGTCTGCAGCATTCAGGTCTCACAGTAGTATTATTTAAGTAATATTTTTTTTAATTATAATTGAATGTGTCTATCTTAATTATCCCTCTTGTTAGCCTCTTTTTAGCCTTGTTAGCCTCTAGTATGGTATATATACCCCTCACTTTCTGTCTGAATTTCACCAGTCCATCAGCACCATGGTCTCGTTACTTCTGTGATATCTTTTGCTTTAAAACTGCCTTCAAAAACAAATCAGACTGTAGATATCAGAACACACACCCCCACCAGGCCCCTGGAAGAAGCAATATCAAATTGCCCAAATCTCACTACTTGAATGCAATGCATAAGGGGCCCCTTCAGGATATGGTTATAGGCCTACTAGCTGCTGTCTGGCCTTTGACTAAAATGGTTCATTCAGAATCAGTAACCACTGTTAGAGGGGACACTGCGAATCCCTAATCCAGGGTTCTGCAAACCCATTTTCAGACTTGGATGCAGGGCGTACACCCCCCCCCTATTTTTGCAGAGCAATGTTTTTTTTTGTAATGGTATTTTACTCCAGTCCTGCAAAACATAAGATGTTGCACCAGATTGCATCTGCGGGTACCTAATTATTCTAAACTTTCGCAGAGGGCCGGGGATACCCCCTCCCCTTAGACCCCTCCCCCAGGACGGCAATCACTGGAGGCCATGACCCCTTTTCCAGAATACTGGATCCAGCCCTGCATTTTAACCGGGCAGTGCGCAGTGCGGTTTGAATCTGATTCTCAGTTACCTAGCACCTGGTTTTAAAGTTGGCCTGTGTCCTGAGGACACCACTGAAAATAACCCCTAAGATGATAGATCCCTTCCCCTATATTGGTAATACATTTTAATTTTGGTTTTCCCCAGAATTACGAGTTCCCCCCTCCCAGATGTTCAAGTCTGGTACTCACCACTGCTCAGCCACTGGCTGTCTGACATATTGGAGATATGATGTAGGCCTAACCTATTAGTACAATGTATAGCCTGAATTTTGAGATATAATGCAAATTGTTATTTCCAGTTTGAACTAAAGCCTGTTAGGCTATCTGTCGCCCTAAATCTGCCAAACACCAACAGTAATGTATAAAACACTTTGACCAAGTGAGCGCATAATTTGAACACCCGAGTGTAGGCATTTTCTAGTGGAAGAGGGAAAGAGAAGAGGTGTAACTTTAAAATCAATTGTGAATTTCACAGACGTGGTCTGTATGGGCTACCATAGAAAATGGGACCTGTACAAAATATTTGTTAGTAATAATAGTAACTCGGCCCATTGGTTCGTTTTCTCTCGAGGAAGTGTGGAGTAAATTATCAACACTTCCAATAATTCATTCCTTATACAGTGGACCAAATTTGTGTATGACCACTGGTAGTTGCAGGGCAGTTTAGGTACAATAATACACTGGGAAATACGACTTGACCGACTTTTTGGTGACATTAAAAGTTGAAGACACCGGCGACAGTGCGATGGCCCTCGTATACTAAACACCAGTAACAGTGCAGCTACTGTGCTGTTTGTGTAGCCTAACGTTATGCAGTCCGGTGACTCCGGTCGGTTTCTTACCGATGAAATGTTGTCCCGTTTTTACGTCGTTCGCCCCCTTCATTCCTTTTTGTGCATCCATCAGCAGCACAAGTGGGAGGCATTGTCCAGCTGTATTAGCTGTGATGAAATACCGGTAACGCACTGAAACAGCACGGGACTTCATTCATATCTTGACCCAGATGAGAGCTGTTCTATTTTCGAATTGTTTCCGGCCCCAGCCCCTACACGTATGTACTATGTACTGCTGAAGCTGAGGCACACAGTCACACACTATATTGACGCCGTACGTACAACAATTACTGTGTGTTATTAGTTAATGGTATGCAACATATCTTGATGTTTTAGAAGTGCATTAGGAGTCATGTTGCTTGCGTGCTTCCCTTCTAGTCGAGAGGGCGTGCTTTCGGGGCAACAGTTCAATTTGCATCATTATTTCGCGTTGTATAGCCTCTCCAGTTAATTATACTACCTCCATGGACTGAATACACGATTTTTGAAGCCAGCAACGTTTTTGCCTACCGCGAAAGACACTAGCCTAAAAACTATTTTTGTGCCGACAAAATTGGAATTGTTTCCTAATCTCTGTTCCAAGCAGGGAGTAAACAAAGATCATTATACGTTATTTAATTATAGTTGGAAATACTTTTGGAATATGTAAAAAGAACTACCTACATCAGTTTTTCACGAGCAAACCTACCAACACCTGTATGTACCTTTAAACTTCGTTCCATTTTAGGACACTTGTGACTAGTTCTATTTTATCTTGGAGAAATCTGATAAACTTCTTCCTGATTTGTTTTAATTAGGCTAACTTGAAAATGATCAATCATCTGAGAGAATTGCGAAAGCGTGAAGTCTTAGGTTAATCCGACGGGCAAGCGGTAGACGATAATCGGTCAGCAAAGGGAGTCAATACTGGTACCATAGTTATATGAAGAGGCTGCGAATAGAATAAGAATATGTTTTAAAGTTTTACTATCAAGCAGTGAAGCAAATAAGACTAATTCACTGTGGTGGGCAACTCTATTTTTCGAGTGGTTGTAATATTTTCGCTGATCTTCGATGGATATGTTTTATACGCTTCCGTACTTTTTCAAGATCGTTGGTGATCTAAACATTATGAAATTGCCTGCTATCCCGCTATGCTAACTTCAAACCAAACTGACTCAGAAGTTGAAGCTGAAAAGAGAGGCTTCACTTCTTCAATATTTGACCAAACCTGATCGACGACATGGCAGAAAACGAGTTTGATAGGGCTCAGGCTTTAGCATCCACTGATTCACAAAAAGCTATTGCAATATTCCACAAAATAGGTTTGTTGAAGAATTTTGTCTTTGTTTACCCATGTGTTTGCTGTGTCATTCGGTTGTTCTGCTATCCTACCGACACTTTGCCTCATATAAGCTACACAAATGTTTAACACTAGGCTTATACTTATAGGCTGTACGCTAGTGCAACAATGCAGTACAGTAGCCCTAGGCCTAGCCTAACAATTTACCAAGCATAAGTCTTTGTGCCACTGCATGGGTCAGCCATACCTATCCTATAGTTAGCCTAATGGCTGATCTGATTTCGAAGGCCAATTTCTCTCATCTACAACTTCCCTGACGAGTGACGGGGATGCAGCTGTCAAGTGGTTAGTGCTCAGGACCAGCATAAACCAGCAAGCCGTGATTGCATGGTCAATGAACAAAATCACGCAGGGTTTCTGCCAGAACACTGAAAATGGGGGGGGGGGGGGTGTGATTGATGCCCAGGTCATGTTGCGAACTGCAACAGCATAAAGGTCTTGCAGTAATCAAACTTGTGTGAGCCTGTGATTTTCAATTACAAGCTAAATGGAGTTCACTTGACAAAGGTTGATTGTATCAAATACCTGGGTATTCATAT
>JAODUJ010303138.1:0-10008 GCA_027564615.1 Psolus chitonoides
CATAAAGTTAAATATTATTCTAAAAATATTCGGCTTCTGTTATTTTTGCTTCCTATCTACATAAATATTTTGGACTATCCTAATGCCTGCTGGGTGTCCGACCACAAACGATAGGACAAGATCAGGCTTTCAAGTAACTCCTACTTTCCTAATTTCTCCTACTTTGTTATCCTTCCTCCTACTTCTCCTACGTTTTTCCTGAAAATCCTACTTTGTCCTACTTTTTGACATGCCACCACTCAAAATAAAAAGATTGTAGCTCACATGGCGACCCAAAACATTTTGCGCGCTCCACATGCAGTTGTATTACCTTTTCTCTGTCTTGTCATGCGCCACTACTGCCGAATGTGCTGTATATAGTTTCACTACTCCCGAAGGGAACAAGCCTATATTCCTCTTTGTCTCTCCGTCACTCCGTCACGCCGCTCTAGGTCACATGACGGCCGTTTAAGTTCACGTGACCGTCAGTGGTGCCATTCCTCATTGGTTGTAATGAATGTAATTCAATAAGCTCATTGTGTATAATGAGTGGTGGTAAATCTGACTATGATAATGAATTTAGAGTGAGCACACTGGACTGCTGGAAGCGATATCAGTGTATTCAATAGAAAGGATTGCCAGCTGATTGCAGATGAATGGCTGAATAGGAGGGTCATTATCAGATTATCGAGGTGGATATAGTATAGCCTACAGTTACTGAAGAAAGGCACAAAAGGACTAAATTGGAACTCAAACTGATGAAACACCAGATCTAGAGCGTACATGATTGGGGATAGCCTGAAAGGTGCAGTGTGAGGGGTGGAGAAGGAGGGGGGGGTCGAAGTTAATGTTAATCGTGATATTTTGTTAATTGTGATATTGAGTCTGAAATTCGGTGTTAATGTTATTATTATATATTATATGAAAATCATTGCACTACGGTAATTAATTAAAGAAAATCGCAGTCACTGCTATTCGAGATAGACGATGACGTCACTATCACATATCAGTATCCATCCACTGCGACGGAGTATCACCACTCCAGGACCAAAGCCCAGGCCATGTTCAGTGTACGTTCAAAACTGTGCTCCCCAGACTCTACAACCCCTCATATCTACTTTATCTGGAACCAGCCTATACGAGTTGTGCTCATTCATGTTTACCTATAGTCTTTTAAAAGAACTAGTAATGACAACCTAAAATGGTTTTTTCGTTGTTTGTGTTGCATCTCCATCGAAAGCCTGTAAATGGCCTGCTTTTGTCTTACTTTTGGACTACAAAATCCTACTTTACTGTTTTGCTTTACTTTACTATTTTGTTGAGAATTTTTATCCTACTTTTATCCTCCTTTCCCCCCTGCGTCCACTTGAAAGCCTGCAAGGGAGGTATTGGGCAGGTCCAAGCGGGCAGAAGGGGGCGGTAGTCGAAAAAAGTTTGAGAACCACTGCACTATAACATACCTGAATGAAACTTTAGTGTAAACTTGACTTTAATAGGCCACCGGCAAGATCGACAGACTTCAAATTCGACAATTAATAAACACAAACCTCCGTGGGGGTGTTCTTCATAAATAACAGGAGAAACATATAGTATCCAAACACAGATTTTCGCCAATAATTAGAGTAACACCCTCTACATTTTGAGGCATCCCGTGGGTAGGAGTGGGCAGTGTTGTAGTGACTCGAATCAGTGACTCGATTCAAGTCTGACTCGAGTCACATATTTGGAGAGTTCTCCAGGGTTTCAGGATTTTACAAACTCGTTTGCAAATCAAGTTAGGGTTCAGAACAAAGGTTAGGATCGGCTTCCTTGGGGGTATGAAGCATGTTCTTTCATAATCCGGGATCAAAACTAGGAAAACAGATTCAGAACTTAGTTTTGGAGAAAGCATCACATGATTTGATTGCGGGGATTCGATTGGCCAATACCATCCTACCTTCCGTTACCATTCTACGAAGACAAATCATGCAGCCGGGCCGGGAAGCGAAAACACATACTACTATGGGATGCCAAAATAACCAATTATCTTAAAAGCAGACATACGCAATGCTTTGAGTATGACTGTACATACCGTAGTAGATACGTATACAAAATATGTATACATATTCAAACTTGGAGTGTAACGCAACGTAAGTCTTGTAAACTAGTGCGCTCCGACCCCGAAAACATGGGTATAGACACCAAAATTATTCTTCTCGAGTTTCAGATTTCGAAATATGCACAAAAATTCATCAAAATGGCGGCCATTTTGAATTTATGCAAACATTTTTTTATATATTTTTTAATTTTCTCTCAAACTTTATATAACATCATTTGCAAAACAATTAATACCGTAATGCTCAAGAAAATCGATTTTACTACTACAGCAGGCATTCTAATCTTACAGAACATAATATTCTACAATACAATATAAGGTGATTCCAAAAACCTAATTAAATATGGTATTGATACCATTCCGGAATGCCTATTGAAGTCTCTTCCAAGGAATATAGGTACTCTTCGATAAATGTGAAAGTTGATTCTCTACTTTCGATGAAAACTTAAAACTATATAAAAATTCAATAACCCCCAAATTTTTACTAATGCATCTTCTTCCATAAATGAAATGTTTCATGTGAAATATTAGATAATTATATGGATAATTTAACTCTAATTCATAACTCAAAAAGAAATCTTTCTTGGAAGAAGTAAATTTCTGACCAAAAATTGCTAATTCAGTGTCTAAGATGAAATGAGAGACGTTTGAAAAATCCAGAAATAAATGTGACATAGTTTCATCGTACCTGCCACAACAAGTGCATCTAGGATTATTATTTAAATTCATTTTATGTAACAAATAATTTGTGCCAAATATACGATGAATAAAACGAAATTGGGAAACCTGAACTTTTGTGTCACGTACCGAAATGAAAGGGACCTGGAAAGTTAAAGCCCACAGACTACTACTGACTAACTACTGACCCTACATTGTAGAATGCTCTTCCTATCGAGCACCGTGGTATTTCATCCATCAACCGTTTCAAGAAACTTCTTAAACATTATCTCTTTGTTAATCATGATACTTATTTTAATAAGTTAAAAGTTAAGTAACGTTATTTTGTATTTATTAGGCTGCTGTTGTTTTTTGTTTAGGTCTCAGCATGACCGTGCAAATGTTGTGTTGCAAGGTAGTGGTTGTGCATAATCTATTCATTCATTCATTCATTCATTCATTCATACTAGTAATAAATAAAATCACGACCCCACTTTTCAATAGCGACAGGAATACTTGTATGCTGTCTTAACAATTCACTATCACCAATCTAGAAACACTACCACTACTCCTAATTAACTTAACAATACTCTCGTCAAAATCATTTTTCAGATCATACCTCAATTCTTCAGGAATAGCTGCAAATAAACCAAAATAAATTGTAAAGGGACAATAGCCTACTCTAGTAAAAAAATTCTGTTGAACTCGTAAAATAAAAAAGGTCTCAAATCATTATCAAAGAAGTCACTGATATACTGGATACCCTTCTCCATCACAAATTTATAACACACAGTCTTATTGTTGACCCTCACAAAGGGATTATTCCAAATTATTTATCTTGCAAAATTAACAGTAGGCTTACGAAGGGCAAAAGTAGACCATGCCTGGCAAACGTCTCTTATGAACTGATTACTTATATATCAAGATCGGTGTGGTTAAAATTACAACTGAACAGAAGTGCGTTCCCATAGTTCCTGAGGTAATAGTAAAAAAAGACAGTCCAATAAGCCTCATAATAATTGATATACTTTTTTACCCAAGTACACTTTAAACTTCCAATAAATGACTAAATATGCGTAACCATCAAACCCCCAAGTGAAATTGGAGCAATCAAACAATTACGTTTAATTTGATCGGGATTATAATTCCAGATAAACTGAAAAATAATTGTTTCAACTTCTTTGTTAAATTGAGGCAGTGGACTCGGAAGAAGTTGGAATAAATAAACCAACTGCGAACACCCAGAACTTTTAACAATAGTAACTTTGTCAATCGAAGAAAGATGTCTTTGGGACCAAATACCTAACAGCTGTTTGAACCTTAACAATTTGGGGGTATAATTTAACTTAAAAAGATCATCTCTTCTATTAGTAAATGTGATCCCCAATCAAGTTACAGGGCCAGCAGTCCATTCTAAGCCAAAGAGATGTGGAAAACGGGAGCTAGCACGTGTTAAAAAACCAAGAGGAAATAAAAATGACTTCTCAAAATTAACTCTTAGTCCAGAAGACCTTTCGAAAACCTCAAAACTTCGAACCGTCGCCTGTAAGGAGGCAAAGCTGCCATCCAGAAAAATTGTGGTGTCGTCTGCAAATGATAAACTTTTAAGTCTGAATAAATATAGAAATACCCTTTATTGAACTATTGTCATTATGCCTCAGCACAGATGAGAAAAATATATGAACTAAGAGGGCAGCCTTGCCTTACACCTCTAGGCACTAGTTATGCAAATTAGGCATAATTCCGCAACTCGGATTTGCTTGGACTTTTAGTATGTCTTTCTTGGTAATTCAACCGAATGCATTTTGCAACAAAACCTTTGTTAGCAATTTGTTCAAGGTCAAACCTCAATTTTCTTGGACTACGAAGAAGACATTCTTTTGAATTAATAGAGTAGAACATTTTGTTTGAGAAGGCAAAAACAGTAGATGGAGGGGCAAAATTATGACATTATAGATGAAATGGCTCAAATTTACCTAAATAACACATCATTTGATATTTTTCATTTATTATTATTTGTTGGGGTTTGGGGGGGGGGGGCTGCCCATTGCCCCTATGGCGAGCCGCACATGGTTACACGCCTGTCCCGAACATTAATAGAGAATAACCTAGAATAGCATACTAGCTCCTTACCTATGGACACAAAGTTTTAGGGTTCCTTGATATTGTGCGTACCACAATTGATTTGGTTCTCTGGTCACTCAAATAAATTACATTTGTTTTACACAATATTGCAACTGATACAGACCTGTATATTTTTCATATTGAAAAAAATGACAGTACTGCTCTAAGGGTTTTCGAAATAATAACCGAAAGTAATAAACCCAGAAGGTTAATTTTGAAGACAAATTGTCTCAAATAATATCCAAAGAAGGCCTAGAAAGTAGGTTTAAAACAGCAGTTAAAAAGCAAAACATATATAATTATTGAAAAATGGAAATTTGATTCCAATAAAGAAAGGGAGAGAAAATACCCCTCGGCATGAAGGTTGCGGTTTTTATTCGTATCGTAAAATGAAAAATAAATTATGTAGCGATATAGCCAGAAAGACGAAATGGTAAGCCTACTTTCTTAAACCTTATACAATTATTAATCCAATGAATAAAAAAAAAGTTGCCTTGAGAACATCAAGTTGATGTAATGTGTCTTCAGGAATACAGTTCATGCTCCTTCGTACAGTTGCGGTATACCGAGCCTGAAGTGATATTTCTAGGCATGTCACAAATAAAATGAACAAAATCTAGAATGTATAGGCAGTAATCGTATCTACTACACGCAGTCAATAAACTGAAGTGACCTGGGACCTGTTTATCTCATGTTGGGAGTTGAAACTTTTGTGTAGCGCCCTCTATCATCGGTCAAGTAGGGCGCTGAATAAAACTCGATCTAGAGTTAGTCAGCTGCTAAAGGTGTGTGATGGTGGATGAAACTCTCAACATTTAGCCACTTTCCTAAATGCTGAGAGAGGTGATAGGCAACCTGTCCATCACCACTGCAGAACAGCCGTGCCGATAATATTCAATGATCCTAATTACCCAGAGGTCAATTGCTCTCACTACAACAAAACCAGAAATTGGAAGACCACCAACAACTGCAATACAACTTTTGACGTGCAAGTATCGAGGCACGAGTGGGAATTGAACCCGGGCCTATGTAGCGCAAGCGGTCACTCAATCCACTGTACCACGCTATCACCTGACTCACGTGTACCTAAATACCACCATAATAACCTACAGTGAGAAATAAGACAAGTTCAGTTAAAACAAGTACGAAAGAACAAAATAAAGACATAAGGAACCACACCACAATTAATTGCTCCGTTGACTTACACACTAATATGAGTTTTTCGTGTGGCTATCAGGCAGTGGCGTAGCCAGAGTGCCCTCACAGAAATGTTTGGGGAGGAAATGGGGACGCTGGCAAAGACAATTATTGCTTTTTGGGTTATTTTTCGAATGCTGAACCATGCATAAAATAGAGATGAAAATTTTGTTTTTTCCCCTAGAATGGGGACAGAAATTTTGTTTGCCCCCTCACACTGAAAAGCTTTCTACGCCACTGCTATCAGGGCCCCGTAGAAGTTCACATTTTGATGGGCTTCCTCTCATATGAAAGCTGACACCTTGGGCCTTCATAGCAACTACAATTTTTTATACCATGGCCATGATTGATATTTTGAACTAGGAGAGGACAAAGTTGAGGTGGGACACCCTACTCTAACAGCTTATTGGGCGGACTAATATTCACATTAAGCAGCTAGAAGCTAAAATGCCTCAAATTACCCTCAATCCTCACAATTTCCACCAAAAGAGCATCCGTCCAGCAACCTGGAGGTCTCGGTTCGAATCAGGTCAAGTCAATGATAGCCAGATACTTTGGTACCCTAGCCTAGGCCTACATGCCTACTGCTTGGCGCTCAGCAAGGAAAGATCGCAACAGGGGATAGTTAAGTGCTGGATTATTCCATCGTTGCTCTTGGAGCGTGGAAAGGCAATCATGCCAGTGAAATTGTGGCTAAATAAATGGTACCATCTGAGTGTGAAGAGGCAGTCGTGCCATTGAAATTGTGGCTAAATAAATAGTACCATCTGGGCGTGAACACGCAATCGTGTGAGTAAAACTGTCAACAAGAAGTGTCATTATACGTACACGGTTCATTATCGTGTTAGATATTAATATTCGAAGTATGTTTATTATTAATAGAAGAAATATTGTTATTGTATGTGGGGAATACAAATTTCCAACATCAACAATTTAACAAAAGCGTCAATCCATGTCGCCTCCGCGCACAGTGGATGTCGAACATCACCGATCAAAACATGTTTTGGTGTTAAAATTCACATTACCCTTTGATACATGTCTCAATATCTCAATGTTCTAGAATAGACTAGACCAGAATTATCACAAAGTTGAAATGATGCATTGTCATGTGATGACGTCAATGACGATGACGTGTCGATGGCGTGTTCACACTATTGTCAAGTGATGATAGATTGTCTTCTCATCTAATAAGAAAGATAATGAGGTTTAGTGCACGTTTTCAGCCCTTTTTTTCAAACTAATATTATTTCAGAAGGGAAATGCAAGCCTAACCTAATAACAAAGACTATTTGTTTGTTCCAAATTCTTCACATAACAATATCATTTACCAGTATATATAATGAAATTGCCAAATAAATTGAAACAATCCAGATAGCTGAAAGACAAACAAAATGAACATTTTGAAACGTTCAGTCATTTACAGAATCACAAACATGTCATAAAGACCCATATAGGACTTTAGGGGACAGTTGATTCTTACCTGTTAGCGGGAAACGACTCCACCTTCTACATTCATCCCTTGATGAAAACACGACACGCCTCAGGATGTTAAATTACCGTACTTTACTAGGAAATTTTGATATTGAATAATAACAAAATATGTAGAAGTGGGGCTTCCGATCACAGGGATTATCTATACTTTTCACTCCTCTTCCCTTGTTTGTGCGGAAATTAGAAACGTTTCAATATAGGCCTATAGTCATATGTGTGGGGAGGTACCCATACTTGTGTAGGTGGAAACGGGCTTAACTTTAGTTCTCGAAATCTTGAAGTGCAAAATGAGTGAATTCCTTTTTTCTAAAACCAATATCCATCTTTGTGCAATTTTTCGTCCCAATCGATAAAGAGAAGGAAGGGGGAGGGAGGGGGTCCATACATACCCCAACAATATGTCATTGAATCAGCGGTAAGTTTCTGTACAAAACACTTTCAAGTTCTGCCTGTTTATCAGAGTCAATAAGATAGCACTCTTCTTCACCATCACCGTACTGACTGACTTTGTCTATCTGTTGGATACCGGAAGAAGTATGGGAATGGAAGGATGACCTGCTACGTGTATTATCAACAATTCAATTTGCCCTGGTACGCCTTAGGGGTTCATCCATTTGTTTTCATCATTTTCACGAGCGTATGAAATGTACGCCTTTCACTGTGTTGCGTACAATGGGTCTGGAGTAATGAATAGATGGCATAGGGTGTAATAGCAGTGTGGTGTCAGCAAACGCCTGTTTCAACAGGCTAGACTGAACGTGGATTGCATCACACACAATACGCATGGATCGTCATTGCTGGTCCCGAAGGAAACAAGCCAATATTCTTGTATGTCGCTCCGTCACTCCGGTCAATTCAGGTCACGTGACGGCCGTTTTAGTTTGGCCCTTTTAGGTCACGTGACGGTCAGTGTTGCCATTCCTTATTAGTTGTAATGAATGCAATGCTATTGACCAGCGTGTATAATGAGTGGAGGTAAATCTGACTATGAGGAATTAATTTAGAGTGACCACCCTGGCAATAATGTGAATTCTTCATCAAATCATCAAATCTATTCATCGCTCAATCTACGCAGGCCCGGCCTCAATAGAGAGATTGCAGTTGAATAGGCACGACCAACAATAGATGTTACTGATGGGACGCGCAGCCGACTTAATTGGAACGCGAACTGATGGAACGGATAGAAGGCCATGGTGGACATAATGCGGGTTAAGAGGTTCAGGTGGGGAGGGGGGGGGCTGCAGGAGAATTGGCTTCAGGCGGCGATGTCAATGTTAATTGTGATATTGAGTTACGGTGGAGGGGGGCAGTTTTGGAAAATTATTGAACACAATCCAAAAAAGATGACAACTGCTCCCCAGACTCCACAACCCCATTAGACCAACTTTATCTGGGACCAGCTTATATGAGAAATGTTCGTTCTTGTTTGTTGTTGTTACTTTGTGAAGAGAAATTGCGTGCTCGCATAAGAAAAAGGAAAAAAATGATGATACATATGGTTAAAAAAGGGTGTTACAGGTAGGCAAAAGGGAAATTCAGAAAGTGAAAACTGACGAGTAAGATGTCATAAAATGAAAAATGCACAGCTCCAGACTCAACTAGATAAACGAGAATCGGTGATATAATGATTATATGTTTTATATAGCTTAGGCCTAATACAATGTGGAATAAAAGATGACTTGTGTCTGTTAGGGGCATATAACAAGAGTCTCATCCGTCCACTACGAGGGATTATTGCACTGTTTAAATATGCGTATAGGGGTGGGTATTGTCGCCAAGTACTGTATTAAGTTGAAGAAGGCGTTGGTAGGATGGGTCAACCGTTGGTTGGTTTTCTCCTCAAATATGACTAGCTTGTTTAATCATAAAAATGGATAATTTATAACATTTCGATGGAAAAGCGCCCTCTATCGTCTTATAACATTTTGATGGACAAGTGCCGTCAAGTTAAAATCAAAAATTCTGATTCAGAGTCCTCGAAAGTAAAAGTAGTTGGCGCTTTTAATATTCGTTTACTGTTTATTTATCTTTGAATAGTGCTCGATATTTCTTGAAGAATCTTTGTCGCCTTGTTGCTTTTTTAGGCATCTTTCAGCATTTACCCTGGACCGAGACGTCTGAACTGACCCGGAAACTCTCCTTTTTTTGGAGTGTGGACCTATTGCCTGGGTCAGCAGACGTCCCATCTGCCCCCTGGATAACCATTGGCCGTGGTGAACTAATTGTGCATATCTTTTTATATTTTATATTTTTCATTGTTCTACTGTGGTTGTTTTTTATTTGTTTGTTCTTTGCGCTGATCTCGATCTGCTGCACTTAGCACTTTTGTCGTGCTTACTTTTACTGTTTCTATTGTTTTTGTATTATCTTATTCTTTCAGTTGTCTATTTTCAATATGTGTTTTTACCATTACCGTGGGTGTCGTGGCGGCACCCACAAAAAGCGTACTGTTGCCTCTATACTTA
>JAODUJ010303249.1:0-10008 GCA_027564615.1 Psolus chitonoides
GTCATTGTTGATATATTATGATGTCGATGCAGTGTTGTTGTCATGTCTGTCCGCTGCGTTTACTTCACATTGAGATGCAAAAGAGACGTCATATTGCTACAACCAACCGGTTTGCACCCACGTTAATAGTGTACCATGTTGAGCAAACAGGAGTTCCTGTGATCGCCAACCCTATTCTGTTGGACGCAGCGTATTACCCATACATCCTTGAACCGTGAGATAAGTGTAGTGTGAATGTTGCTTTGCTGAGCACTACAGTGATTGGAGGCAGGCTTGCCAGATGAAATGAATCCGAACTCAGTGAACTGCGCCTGATTACCCGTTTATATGTGATATGGCAGTATTCATCAAGTGATTTATAGGTGCTGGCCTCCTAGAGTTTGAGAATATAGGTTTCTCCAACTCTTTTAACTTTACAACGGATGCTTCTCTTGTTTGTGAAGGTATCCAGCCAGTCATAATGCTGTTTTTATGCACCATGTTGAAAGTTTCACACTTGTTTTCTAGTGTCTCTTATGGCATGCAAATTTTCATGAATGTTGGAGACTGTTACAGGATTAGTGCAGATTAACATGTATATATCTGTAGAAGTGGTTGTTGAAGTCACCGACATAACAAGTAAGTCAGGGTCTGTACCAACGACAACAACTGGCAGCTGCTATTCTTTCTCTGCTATATAGCTAGTGTTGATGAAACATTCAGCGTGTCAAGATGTGTGCATGTAGAGTTTGTGTTAGTCTCTTCTCATTGTTACTGTTAGTTAAGAATGCTGCTTGGGTTGTAGTGGTTGGCATAACATCCTCAAATATGATATCGATGGATGTACACGTCTGGGCTCTCTGCCTCTGCTGTTCTACAGTGGTGATGGAAAGGTTGCAACCACCTCTCTCAGCATTTAGGAAAGTGGCTTAAGGCAGAGAGCCTCACTCACGTCCGTCGAAAGGGGACGTAAATGGCGTTCCTGTGACAGTGTGAGCAGGATTGTTTCTGTTGGTACATGACTGCCTCGTTACTTTCTGAACAATATTCAAGAAAAGAAGACGAACCATCGCCATTGTTCATCCAAGACCACCTAGCTTCAGTGTTCCCCGATGAGCCATAATTGGCTTTTCTAAACCTGAAGACTTCTTCTAAATTCTGTTCAGCTGCCAATTCCATCAAACACCGCAGTCGATTGAACTTCGTAAGGCTTGGGGATGTGCGAAATATATTACTGACAAACACCAGCATAGGTGGACAGTTGTGGCCACCATCTAAGACAAAAAGGCCATTCCCTGGCAGGTTGGATTGATAATTATGGCAGATTTATATTATTATATATTGAAATTCGTCAATTTACCTACTCTATTGTTTGTATTTACACCCCAAAGCTAGACACACCGTCTTTCTTTGATACACTCTCCGCTGAGTTGAATGATTTTGCCTGCGAAAATGTTGTTGTTGGAGGTGATTTTAATTTTGTGTTTAATATTGATCGTCATAAAAAAGGAGGCTCCCTCAGACTCATTTTCATGCTAGCGAGCACTGTTTAGATTTATTGAATCTATTTGATTTGGTCGATGTTTGGCGAGATAGGAACCCTCATAATTCTACCTTTACTTGGAGCTATAATAATATCTCTGGGATTCATTGCAGATTGGATTGCTTCCTCATATCTAGACATTTACTTTAGTTGGTCTCTAATTGTTATATTTCCCCGGGGCTGCAATCTGACCACACTTGACATTGAAATCGCTTCTGAGTCCCGGGGACCTGGGTATTGGAAATTCAATAATTTCTTGTTAAAAGGCAAAAACTCTATCGACCAAATTACGTACTTAATAGATACAACATTAAATGATTTAAAGGAGGCTAACCCAAGTTTAAAGTAGGAGTATGTCAAATATAAAATTCGCCAGGGAACTATAAAATATTCAACACTTAAAGTGAAGATGCAACGCCAGGAAGAAAAAGATCTTATAACAAGGATTTCCTTGTTTGAAAAGTCGTATTATGAGTCAAGTTCCTCTGAGACTCTGGGTAAACTTGAAGATGCTAGAAATAAACTAAATTTATTATATGAATATAAACTCCAGAGTATCATTGTTAGATCAAGAGCCCAGTGGATTAAATGCGGGAAAAAACACAACATTTTTCTTAAATCTTGAAAGCCGCAATAAAGCAACTAATGTAATTTATAGTTTAAAAACTGAAAATGAGAATGTTGTAACTGAAAATCGTGACATTTTGGATAAATTAAGAGATTTGTATGCGTTCTTTATACTAGCCGTAATATTGACCCATCTGTAATTTTCTCTAAGGGGGTTTATTCGTTATCACAGAAAGCTTACCATTCAGGAGGCAGAATGTTGTGAGGGTTCACTTAAAAACACTGAACGTGTTACCGCCCTAAACTCGCTTACTAATCATGGTAAATCGCCGGGCAGTGATGAAATTTCAGTCGACGTTTATAAAAAATGTTGTGAACTCGTTGAAATATGCTAGCAATTTTATTCATTTATCAACCCCATTTATCTAATCCCAAAACCGGGTAAAGATAAAGACTACATTAGGAAGTATCGTCCAATCTCACTTCTCAACACAGATTATAAAATCTGTGCCCAAATTTTAACAACTACAATTAAACTTGTTCTCTCCAAAATAATTAGTCCAAATCAGATCGGATTCCTTAAAAATCGTTTTTTTCGGAGAAAACGTTCGTTTTGTTTTGGATCTAATTGATTATTGTATTCAATTTAAAAAGATTGGGTTGATGTTCCTAGTAGATTTTGAAAAAGCATTTGATACGGTTGAATGGGAGTTTATCTACATCTCGCTCCAATTCTTTGGTTTTGGTGAACATTTTATAAACTGGGCTAAAACTTTTTATTCTAACAACACCGGCAGAATCGTCAATAAGGGTCACTCTAGTATTGATTTCAAAATCACTAGGGGTGTCCGACAAAGGTGCCCTTTTGGCCATATATTTTTCTTGTGTGTGCAGAAACCCTTACACTCGGTGTAAATGGTAATGATGCTATAGAAGGGATCTCCTCGTTTGATATTAATATCAAAATTTTGCAATATGCCGATGACACTACTATTTTTCTCTACGGCAGTTACAATTCATTGAGTGAAGGTATACGTACTTTTAATAATTCCTTTCTTTTCCCATTGGGCACACTGCCTACAGAAAGAGGGTCTTACTTTTCCAGATGTTTTGGGTTAAACTGGACTATAGGCCCCATTACCTTATTGGAGATTACATTCACAA
This sequence comes from Psolus chitonoides, assembly GCA_027564615.1. Taxonomy (NCBI): domain Eukaryota; kingdom Metazoa; phylum Echinodermata; class Holothuroidea; order Dendrochirotida; family Psolidae; genus Psolus; species Psolus chitonoides. Next base: position 3,254 of record JAODUJ010303249.1, read on the forward strand.
ATGATAGTGCTGACCTTTTCAAATTGAACTTTCCCCCTAGGCTGTCTAGGCTAAAACGCTTACTTGGTGTCTGGTCAGAGAGGGATCTAACTCCAATCGGAGAAGTAACGATCGTGAAAACGCTTGGTCTCTCTCTGTTAGTCTATCCAGATTCTTCCTAATCCACCTCAGAATTTTATCGAAGATTTTTCGCTTTATTTGGAGCGGAAAGCCTGATTAAAATCAGTCGCTCAAATATGGTTGGTACCACTAGTTCAGGCGGTCTAAAGGTCACACATATCGCTTCATTAATTCACAGTCTTAAGTGCACTTGGGTAAAACGCTACATAGATAGTGGGGACGCATTTTGGGAGTTGTTTTTCAACTTTTACTTAAGAAATTATGGTAAAACCCTTATATTTCAGTGTAACTACAAATTTGATGACATTTGTGTCAACAATACATTCATTGAAGACGTTTGCCATGCGTGGTCATTGCATTCCTCCAGATTGCATCACAATGTTAGGGAGGAGATTATTTAGAACAACTCCTATATCAAAATTAACAATAAGGTCTTTTTCTACAATTTTATGTGGCAGAAAGGGATAAAATTTGTGAAAGATTTATTTGACCAAAATAATCAGCCCTTATCGTTGGGGAATTTTAAAGAAAAATATAATTTGACCTATTGCCCCTTTACTACGTATTATGGGATCATTTCTGCTATCCCTAAAGTCTGGAAAGAAAATTTGACGGTGGCAGATCTGAATAAGGCTGATCCTGTGATTGATACTATTCAACATATTCCGTCTGTTTCAAAGTATGTTTATAACATTTTAATTCAGTCTATTGTTACTCCTCCCGTAGCTCTAAATAAATGGAATAGCTTATTCAATATTACTGGAAGTCAATGGGATAACATTTTTCAAGCCCCCTTTCACTCTGTCAAGGATAGCAAAATACAATACTTCCAATTCCGTTTCATTCATCGGAATATCGGCACAAACTATTACCTGTATAAAATGGGCAAGACTGATAATCCTCGTTGTAATTTCTGTGGTCGGTGTGAGAAAACAATTCTGCATCTATTTTGGCACTGCTCTATCATTTCTAACTTTATTTTAGACATTGAACATGCAATTTTTGGAAAGCAGTCTGTTTTGTCGAAGAATGACATGTGTTTTGGATATAAGTTCATTCCCAATCATCCGTACATTTTTTCAATTTTCCATCTGAAATACTTCATTTTTGGTAAAAAAAAAAATCGAATGAGGATATTCGGTGTGTTGACTTTTCATATCAATTGAAATTTGCCCTCGACGTTGAACAAGTTACCCAATCAAAAGGAGGAAAAAAGTGTATTGCATATTCTCAGTTGAGAGAGGCTTATTCCCACTGTAATTTACTTTTTAGCTACATGGTAAATATATGAAAATGACCTTTATTCTATGTTATATACATGTTATGTGCAATGTCATTATATTATTGTATTGTAATAAATTACGAGTTACAATGAATAACCCGACAGTGGTAGAAAAAAGAAAAGGAAAAAAAAGCTGTTGAGTGCCACCATGGCACCCTTAGACATGTTTTTATTGTCGCCGAGTATGTAACAAGACATGGGTGGTTTTTGGTCTAAAACTGTCATGTTTGATATGAAATTAAAGCTGTTTTTCGAAAGGATTACAACTACAAGGACAGATACAGCAAAATACACATCGTTATTCTGAAGGCGATATAAGGGTAATAAAGGTCAAATAAGGCGGTTCTTTTATGCCACGTCATCATATTTTATTTACAAACATGTGGTGAAAGGATTAGACATACATATCATGTTTGGATTCAAACTAAGCATTTTCCATTTGGAAGGCATTTACCAAATGCACAAAACAAATATAACTTACTCACTGGTTCTTAACAGTATAGTCCTATTGTTGTGTGGACGTCTAATATCTGCTGTTAGTTTCACTGTGATCAGTAAAAGTAAATCTCTTTACTCCTCTTCATCCGTCATTTCGTCATCCACCTCTCCCGTCTCCCCATCAAGCCCAGATGTGCTACTCTTTGTGAACCTATTCACACACCAACCCAGAAGTGAAGATACAAGGCGGTTCATCTATGCAGAAGACTTGGGGATTGCTGCATAAGAAAAACAGTCTGAAGTTGTAGAAGAGAGGTTGAGCAATGCTCTGAACCAACTTACATCTTACTATGAAAACAACCACCACCGTGCAAACCCAGCAAAGACTCAACTCTGCGCCTTTCCCCTGAGAAACCGTGAAGCTAACTGAAGCTCAACTGAATGTCACCTGTAATGGCACCCGACTTGAACATTGTGAATATTCAGTCTACCTGGATGTCACCTTAGACATAATCCTGCCATTCAAGGCTCATATAGAAAACACCAATGCAAAAGTTTGAGCCCGGAACAACATCCTCAGTAAACTGATAAGTACAACATGGGTTCCAGCCCATAGACTCTTGGATGCATTACTTCAGCTTGGTGCTACTCATCTGCCGAGTATGCTTGCCCAGTATGGAATAAATCAGCACATTCCTAAAAAACTTGACCCAGCTCTCAACAGTCCATGCAGAATGATCACATAATGCGTCAGACTAACCAATACAGACAGCCATCACATCCTAGATTGTATAACACCACCTACAATTAGCAGATCAGCAGAAAATATGAGTGAGAGAAGCCGCCGAACAACTGACGAGAGGCATCGTTTGTACAACCTTCAGCCAGCAAACCAGCGCTTAGCATCCAGGATATCATTTCCACATCACGTGAAGACCCTTGATGTTACAACTGCCACAAGTGATGCACACAAACGCATGTGGAAATATTGTGTCTTTCTTCAACTCATGTATTATCTTGTTTCGGTCCATACAATCCAGTAATCTTCTATTTTGACCATCTTCTTGTGATCTTTTCTGGCTTGTCTACATATGGTCCATCGTAAGCGAAAATGTGTTGCAGAAATGATGTGATGATAGCCAATCAGATACCTGTTTAGATGATAGGGATTTCCGAATTATGCTTCCCTTGGATTTCACATAACGGATGCATGTTTGCTCCCCAAATTGATCAGGAACACGGAGTTCCAAACACCAGCATGGCGACGACAGACATGTTCACCACGCAGGAATGCAGCTAGGTTAGCATCTGGTAGTTGACATATCTAACACATGCCATGACATGTATCTGGCCTAATTCCAATGACGACAAGAAAGTATGAAATCATCCTCTTCAACTCATATAATATATATATATATAGGGTTCTGCCCACTTTATCTGAAGTATGATTTCATAAAGCTGCATGCCAGACGCTAGATGAATGTGTGACATATTGTGTTGCTTCAAAATGGTGAGAGTAGTTAGGACTGTGTCGTTCGTTCGTATGTATCATATATGGCCATAAGTGTACTGTCGCCCTAATGTATGATTATAACACCTGTCCCCCTAAGGTAGGATTCAGTGTATAAAATATATATCAGGGTTGGCTGATTCAAATCACGTTGATTTAAATCGCGATTTATATCAAATGATTTTTTTCCAAAAAATCACTGATATAAATCACTTTTTTTAGAATAATCATAATTTAGGCAGAAATAAATGATTTAGGGTCATTCTAATCATTGGAATAAACTGATTTTACCAAATAACACACTGTAGAAAGATATTAACACATATACACACCCCTACTTATATCAGCATTGACTCAACAAAATGTTAGAAAAAATACCCAAATGATAAACTTGATTAAAAATCAAAATCCAATTTGGAATGTTTTTTCATTGAAAACCAATAAATCGATGACTCAAAATTAAACCCTAATATTTGCTTTAATCATCTCATGATCCCTTTACAATATAAGCTAGTATAATAATGATCTTTGTAGGCTTACATAGGGCTCTCAATGGGATCGTGTACACACACACACACACATGCACAAGCTCAAGCCTCACCTATGCTGTAGTTGAAGGGTACAAATTGTCACGTCAAGTTTGGGTGATACCTATAAATGCAGTATAGTGCTCTTTATTGGGAGTTCAACATGATACTGTACAATAAACAGCATAAAAGTACTTACGCTTTGAAGAGAGCTCCGCTTGTCATATATGTGCAGTACATACTAGAATTTGTGTGTGGTGTGCAAATACTGTACATCATACATGGTGCAACACAATGTCCAATACACCTTTCAACAGTGAAGCATTGTACAATGAGTTCATCATATAATCATGTGCTCTACTTTAAGTGTCTTTTGATCAAACATTTTGTCTATAAGTTTTACAATGATTAATCAGTGACATGCTGTCATTTTTAAACTGGAAACTAGCTCAGAAAAAACTGCATACATGTGCTGAGATTTTGGTTTACTATGAATTATGTACCATAGTATCACATTTTCTTTCTTTAATATCATTCATGTACAGCATGAGCCTACAGTATTTTGACCATTTTACCAGCTATATACCTTCACTTTTGTAGCTTTATACCACATGCCAGGGTTGACCACAGTATAAGAAAATCTTGTGTTTTTTCTCTCAAAAATTTCACTCAAGTTTCGAGGATGATGGATATTATAGGAAGCTGAGAACTCCTTGATGGTGGGTTCAAGAGTGCATGCAAACATTCAGACAAAGTTTGAGACATTGTAATATTTTGAAGAACAAAAATCTGATTTAAACGAAAAAATCCGATTTAGCCTAAATCAATTAAAATCGAATAGAATGTCTCTGCCTCCAGTTTACTGCAAAACAAGACGAAATATTTCACGGTATTAAAAATGAAATTGGAATACCGGTTGTTACTCGTACCGACGTAAGAGCGAGCTGTTTAACGAGAACATACTGTGCAGTTGGATGATTCAGTGCGACCATGTGTGACAAGTCTGCACTGCAGGGTATTAAACACCCCAAGTTCAATACCATGTGGCTAGCTATTCAGCAAGTGTTTGGCGAAGCGTAGCGCTACCGCTAAAAGCCAATTCAGCATGACTAGGTTCATATATTTTTGTTGTTTTTAGCTATACTTAAGTACTTCTTAAGCTGACATTTGTTGGTGGTTTGTAATTTTTTTTTCTCTGTAAAAAGAGGGTATTCAATCAATACCTTCAACACCTCAAAACCGCCCCTGATGAACACACATACCAAGTATGAGCTGAATTGAAGTTTGCTCTGGTATGGTGGTTACAAGATGTTCACTATTTTACCTCTGTTGACCTCGAGCAAAAAACAAAAGGGTCCATGTACTCATAGCCTATGATGAACACACATACCAAGTATGACCATGAATAATTTATCTAACGAACCAACGTCTTTGCTTCTCCCATGCTTGTGCAATCCTTTCTCCTTTTCTTCTCCTCAGTACGTATGTGAACGACTTTATAAAGAATCAAGTAGGTCCCTATTTACTGGCCTCCGATCCGAGACGTTCTTTGGAAGACCGAACTTTGTCCACTTCCTAAATAACGTCCATGAAAACCATTCTAATGTAAGTGCTGACTTTCACTCATCGTTTCAATACAATTGCATTAGTTAGAGTGCGAATTGCGTCAGTAAGACTGTTAGTTGCGTTGGTAAGAATATTCAACGAGTTTAACAAAGATAACAAAATTATTACATGGTTCATATACTGCTGATTTAATTATGAACGCTTTATCATGTTCATTCAAAAGGCACTTTAGATGCTGAAACCCAAGTATGATCAGTTAGTATGAAGCCTATGTAGAAAGTAACATTAAAACGACTGATTATTGCATCAAATAAATCGACTAGGTTAGGGGTAACAAACTGATACAACTTGACCACGATTTATACAATACTATCATGTGCAATGAACTGTTCAAATGTAGTTGACGTTTTAGGTAGAACTTACTTGTCTTATTTTTCTAGCAACTCAATAAGATTTCTTTACTTTATTTATTTTACAGGTGCGTCAGGTGGGGGTCTTTAGCTGTGGGCCACGGCAGATGAATGCAAATCTTGTGGCAGCTTGTACTGAACTTAATAAGGTCCATGGAAAAGTTGTATTCAACCATATCAGCACAACGTTTTGAACCGTGTGTCTATTTTCATTTGCATTATCCTAGAGTGGTGACATATTATTTCATTCTCCTTAGAGCTAGACTACGTAACCAGTCAAAGCAAAATTGAAATATGTAACGTATGTTGATGATATATACTATTCACAGCTTTCGTAATATGTTACTCATAAACAGTCCGGGTGATTCGTCTAATCGAACAAACACATTTTTAAAAAGAATAGAAATGTTATAAATTGCAGAGTCATGTTTGCTGCCTAAGCTACGAAAAGCCCAAGACCTTATTAGAAGTTCACCACGCTGTAAAAGATATATTCAATCATGGATTATGTACAGCGCCACCTTGTCATTTTATTCCAAAATCATGTTCGCGTACACTTGAAGGCAGTCAAATGCGAGTGGGTTATGAATCCCCTGTATAAATTCCCTCCATTCTCTGAAATGTTATAAATTGCAGAGTCATGTTTGCTGCCTAAGCTACGAGAAGCCCGAGTCCTTATTAGAAGTTCACCACGCTGTAAAAAAAATATTCAATCATGGATTATGTACAGCGCCACCTTGTCATTTTATCCCAAAATCATGTTCGCGTACACTGAAGGCAGTCAAATACGAGTGGGTTATAAATCCCCTGTATAAATTCCCTCCGTTCTTTGAAATGTTATAAATTGCAGAGTCATGATGTTTGGTGCCTAAGCTACGAAAAGCCCGAGTCCTAATTAGAAG
>JAODUJ010303360.1:0-10008 GCA_027564615.1 Psolus chitonoides
GCATGTGGGATATGGTAATGCTTCATTTCTATACAATATTGATGGTAGGAATTTGCAAGTTGTTGAGCGGGAGAAGGATCTGGGTGTTTATTTAGATTTCTCCATGAAGAGATATAAACTGTGCGCCGAATCTGCTAGGAGGGGGAATTGGATTTGGGGTTTGATTAGACGTCATTTTAAATTTCTGCATAAAGATGTTGTTGTTAGACTTTATAAGAAGATGGTGAGGCCTCACCTGGAGTATGCTGTTCAGGCATGGACTCCAGTTTTAACTAGGGATAAGTTCTTGTTTGAGCAGGTGCAAAGACGGGCTACCAAGTTAATCAGTTTGATTAGGGACTTGCCTCACGAGCAGCGCATGGTTCTCACTACACTTGAACTTAGGCGTCCACAGGGGGACCTAGTTCATGGTTTTATTAAGCTTGCGTTTGACGATTTTTTCTCGTTGTCCTATAACACATACACTAGGGGACATGATCTTTTTATTTCTTCATTAACTATATAACTCATGGTTTTTATTGGGTAAGGGGATTTGCGCAACAATGGCCGACGAGGCGCTTAAGATAGCCCCTATTGTTCGCGACATTTCGGCAACATCTCCCTGCTGGATGTATCCTTTTGCTACTCGCAGTTTCGAGCGTGTCGTAGCCAGTGGAAGAGCTGGGGTCACATACGACCAAGACATGGGCTATAGGGTTATAATCTCCCTGCTATGGATATTCGAAGGCAAGCAAATCTCTGCAAAACGCATGTCTTGGTTCCATGGTCACTGGAGACAAAGCAGTATTTCTTCATTAACTCTATAACCCATGGTTGTTATTGGGCAGAGGGATTTGCGTAACAGTGGCCGAGGAGGCGCTTAAGACAGCCCATATTGTTCGCGACATCCTGGTAGCGCCGCACCTCAGCGCCCCTGCATCTCCCTGCTGGATGTATCTTTTCGTTACCCGCAGTTTAGAGTGTGTCGTGATCAGGGGAAGAGCTGGGGTCACATACGACTCAGACATGGTCTATAGGGTTATACTCTCCCTGCTATGGATAGTCGAAGGCAGGCTAATCTCTGCAAAACGCATGTCTTGTTTCCATGGTCACTAGAGACAAACCGGTATTTCTTCATTAACTCTATAACCCATGCCTGTTATTGCCCTTACAAAAATGTTCTATATAATCCTATAGAAGTGCCTATAGAATTCTACAGAACTCTATTTAATCCATGCCTTTCTATAGAGTTCTATAGAATAATACCTCTATAGAAAATATTCTATAGACTTTAAGAAAAAAAGTTCTATAGAAACTAGCAAGCGTTTCTATAGAAATGTTTTTTCAGATTTCTAGAGAGAAACTGAACAGATGCCAAACACATTTTGATCAATTAATAATCCAAGAGAACTAAAAAAGGAAATCATATAGCAACCATGTCCCTGCACAATCTATATATTTTTTGATAATATGTTCTTGTATAGAAAACCTAACAATGATATAGTTTCCTCTCACACTCCTATAGGATTTCTATAGACTTCTATAGAATCTCTATTAAAAAATCTCTATAAGATTGTTTCATACTAAAAATGGGGAAACTGGATTTATTTTCCCACATTCTTTTAATGAAGGGAAATCATGATCATTTTCAACATCATGTTGATGTTTTTAGGAATTAGCCTATTATGTTGAAAGAAGAAAAATAGCAGCATTAAAAAATCTGACGTATTGTAAAAAAAAAGAAAAGATAATTAGTTTGTCTACCTATTCAGATGATGTAACATTCTGTTATGATGTTTGTTTCCTATTAATTTCGAATTGTTGAGCAAAGTTCTAAAAACTAAAGACGTAGGACTCTTGTCGTAGAAACTTTCGACTGGGTATATGCTGTAGCATATTATCGATAAGTAAAATGTACACCAACAGAACAAAATCAACTAATGTTTCAATTTGTTTGAGATGATATGATAGTTACAACTAGTAAAGTAAATAAAAGCTATACATGAAATCTAAGGTCTGTTGATGCTGTCATTTTATATTACAACAAATGTTGATATGATCGTCATTTGAAGTCAGTGTCTCTGGATGCAGCTTTGAAAATGAGCTGACAGTGATTGCTTCTTAAATCCGACTCATGAAAGCTTTAAATTACTATTTTCCCACAATTAGTAATATTACAGTAACCTGTGAAGAGAATTGAGAATATAATGAAGAGAATTGCTGATTATTATTTAGCGTTTGTATAGAGATTTTTTAGAAAGCTATATAGAGATTCTTCAGAGATTCTTTAGAGTTTGTATAGAGATTCTAAAGAAAGCTCTATAGGAATTCTTTAGAGATTCTTCAGAGATTTGTATAGAGATTCTAAAGAAAGTTTTATAGAACTTCTTTAGAGATTCTTTAGAGATTTATAGAGATTGTTTCGAGATTATAAAGAAAGCTTTACAAAATTCTTTGGAGATTCTTTAGAGATTGTAAGGAGATTCTAAAGAAATCTTCATAGAAATTATTCAGAAATTCTTTAGAGATTCTTTAGAGATTCTTTAGAAAATTGTATATAAATTCTATACATTATCTAAAGGCATTTTCTATAGAAATCTCTATCGAAATTCTATAGATTTTTCGTAATATAATTCTATAGAACTTTTTTGTAAGGGTAGTTTGGTGTTTTCGGGTGACAAATGTTCTTGAATTATGACCTTTGTCAATTATACATGAGTTGAACATCCAGCAATAATAATAGCGCCATAGAGCCCCATAAGAGAAAGCTATATACTAAGTATGGTTATTGCCAGTGATCTCCAGATATCTTGATTACAAGTTTTCCCGATGTTTGACCTGTGTTAACTTCAAATGACCTTGGATCTCCACCAAAATCAATATGCTTCTTGTACTTACTACGAACAAAATCTACACCAAATACCAACTTTATAGGGGTCTGTCCTATCAAGTTACATGTTTACAGAGTTGTCATCATTAGACATCTGTTGACCTCAAATGACCTTAGATCTCCACCAAACTGAATGTACTTACTAAAAACAATCTACACACCATATATGAATTCGCAAGTGATTGCTTTCGATGTTTTCATTGTATGACTTCTATTGACCTCAAGTGATCTTCAAACAGCACCAAATACACCAAATGCAACAGGTTTATTGCACTAAACTAAACTATGATTAAGTATTTTGGGGATATCTTGGAGACTGCTGTCAATGCTGCTGTCGAGTATATCATGGTAAAGGGCGAGAGCGTTGAGGTCACAGAGTCCTTTCGCTACCTTGGCACCTACGGTAATGAAACAAAATCCCAAAAGGAAGACTTGTGGAATGTGAATCTAGGGAAACTTTGACACGGCAACACCAAAAAAAAAACATGAGAAAAACTGGGCAAAATTCTAAACTTTTATTTAAACATATACTGGTTTTTTTATTGATACCGTTTGTTGAGATGACTCAACGATGTATTTATATAACACTAATATAAAATTCGTGTTCTGCCTAAACACGTCACATATACCTTATGTGGAAATTAAACTACTACCACTGATCGAGAACTTTAATGGAGTGGGGCGATGATCTCGTAAAACTCATTGACGGTCGATGGGGTCACCCCCCCCCCCTCACGTAAACAACGTCCCGCGATTGTATCTGAACGGGAACCTTTAAATACTAAACAATTCGTGGCAATGTCAAACACTATAATAATCTGCCTTATTATTGCGACACGGGGGTCTAAATATAATGTTTGTTTCCTTTTAATAGTGTATGCTTTCTTTCCAAAATTAATTAATATTGAATTATAGTTACATAATAGTTATAGTTACATTGAAAGTTACATATTCATGAATGTACATTTGACAGGCCGATACAGAAATACTGGTTTAGATCTCGAGTCCTCGGTGTCCCCGTAAGTAGGTAAGGACGACCACCCGTCAGTAGGTTGAAATAGTTATATAATAGGAGCTGTAATTGAAATAATTATACAAATTAATAATAGAGGTTCCCATAATGCCTAATAAAATAGCGCTTTACTTCGCTGCAATGGTTCTTCTCTTATAAACCAAGCATGCAAACGGACATTTTCTCAACGAAAAGTTTAACGACACTGCGTCCTGAAATGACGACGCCAACTATACACAGGGAATACATATATAACGTATATAAACATATGCAATGACTTGCGCTACCGCACAACTCCGCATGCGCAAAACAACTATAAACAATATAATACAATGGGGCCATCCCCTACTTCTAGGGCATCACAATACAACGCTGAAATACTCCAGTACCAAATTTCCTTTAAACTTGCACAGAATGAAGGACTATATGTCAAAATAAAACCCTATACTCCAAATTTGAAGTTTCGCACTTGTTTCTTTGTTGTTCTAATTAAGGTAATTACCTAGACTTTCCGAGAGTTGATTGACGTCAAAGATGGCCAAAAATATATAGGCAAAATGTGGTACATAGTGTATTGTTACAATACTAATGTTGTTCGTGTGCACTGTGTGGTTCCGACTAGGTTAAACAAAATGACGTCATTTATTCCGAACTGAGGCAAGTTAGCAGATTTTTGCCAATTTTTTGTTGCTCAATAGGAGGAAAATACAAAAAAGAGTCCAACTAATTTCTTTTCTAATGTCTTATGTACACATTTGTGACTTTTTACCCGAATACGAAGCCTAACTTTCTTGAAAAAAGGGTGTTTTTCGCTGGTTTGAGCTTTTTTCCTATACTCAATGCACTGCGCAAAACAGTTAACTCGTTTCTACTCGTCTGGGCTCCCCCTGTGACGTCACAACAACTATGACGTAATAGTACTTTTAACCATTTCTACCCCTTTGGAGACCAAAAATGAATTTTCTAAACATTCTAACTATTACATTTTAAATTAATGAAAGTCAGTTCTACGTGTCGCTTGACCTTCGACTCAACAGGTCCATATTTGCCCTAGGCAATGGGCACTATGGTCCCAACCTCTCCGGCCCAGTGACTCTTATATATATAATGGTATATTTACACCTTGCATTCTATAAAGTAATACACTTGGGTGATACTACTAAATTCTTCTTAGCAAACTGCCCAAATAAATAACATTTTAACATCGACAATTGTCATACTCGTTCAAACCACAATTTGACTAATTCAGTCCTTGTGAGCTATTTCGCTCACTCAAATAGTTTTTTATACTTTTCAACACAACGTAAAGCCAAGATAAAGCCCGTCACCGTTCCACCAAAAAGAGTTTTCAGGTCTGAAAAACGCTTGTTTTTTGTTTCACATGAACATGTCAGTAAACATCGAGGATGCAAACACACATGATCGTTGTTGCATGGGAGCATGGATGTCTCAGTCTTAGTCAAACTGACAATATTGTTGGAATAACATAGTGTGGCGTATCAAATTTTTGTTTTTCAGACCTGAAACTAGTTTTGTCCGAAACTAATTAGGGAGCGCGGCAATGCTTCTTTGGTTGTTTGTTTTTCCACTTTTATACGAACAGCAGCTTACGAATACATGGGAACTCGACAGTCAGATTGCTCTGGCTCAAAATCAGTAAGTGGAAAGGTGAACCCCTTAGCAAGAATCCACGAATAGATGGAAAATGGAGAACGGTATTCAGAATTTGTTGGCTTCAAAACACATCCAGTTGGAATTTTGCACCCTCCTCCCTCACTAGGTCCTAGCTACTTCCCTGATTTTGGGTATGGTATGTAAACTATGGGCATTTCCGTTTTACGTCGACAAATTATACCATGTAATCGGATGCATTGGTCTGTGGTCATCAGTTCTTATACGAAAATTGGTGTTGATACTGGTGAAGGACATCCATAGCAGTTTTTGTCTATCGGGAGTTATTAGTGAAGTGACACCCGGAACGATATTGGATCGAAATGCACCATGTGATATTTCGCATTCAGATTCAGTCCTCAAAGATTGTTTTTTGTCAATTCAAGTTCAAGTTTTTGTCATCAAAGTTATTTTGATTCAATTCAAATCCAATTCTCCAGTACAAAACTATATTTTGATCAAATTCCAGTGGTAAGAACAACAATCTCGATCAGAATTCGGAAGCTGTGGGCCAACGTTCATACTAACGAATGGACTGATTGCTCTTTACTTGCAAGCTAGGATCATGTTAGTTCTTTGTGTAATGGCGCAGCCGATTTCGCAACGTTTGTTAGTAACGGAAGGAGAAACACGAACGTGTGTTACTAACGGGAGGAGAGAGCGTTTGCTACTAAACGAAGGAGAATGCATTTGTTGCTAACGGAAGGAGAGAAATGATGATTTGTAGAGCTGCTGCCCGAAGCTAAAAATAATTTTAATATAATTTTAATTCATGTGCATCGAAATTAAAAACAGCCAAAATAATTTAGAGTCAATTCAAATTCATGTGCATCGAAATAACATTATTTCATAGTCGGGTACCAAGTGGACCAGGTTTTGGTCAGTTACTGGCCTTGGACTCCCGACAGTATGTGACTTCCTGTTAATGAGGTGCAACAAAAAAGTTTTCCCTTTTGGCGTTCCGTATAATTTTTCCCATTTTGGTGCTCCATACTAATTTTTGATCGATCGGCTATAGTTGGCCGCAGAGGACAAAATTCCCGAATTTATGGTACCAATAATTCGAATATATGGTACCATTATTTCGAATATATGGTACTATTAATTCGAATATATGGTATCATATATTCAAATAATCCCTAGATATGAAACTAAACAGCTATTGGTTGAATTCATGGTACCATATATTCGAATTAATGGTACCATAAATTCAAATTAATGGTACCATACATTCGAAATAATGGTACCATATATTCGAATTAATGGTACCATACATTCGAATTTATGTCACTATTATTCGATTCAATGTCCACATATATTGAATTAATGGTACCAAATGCTGGAATTAATGGTACCATATATTCAAATTAATGGTCCCATATAGAAAGGCCCTGTGATTGGATGCGAATTTATCCCCCCTCTCCATTGAATAGAATTAATGTCCACATACATTCGAATTAATGGTACCATATATTCGAATTAATGGTTCCATAAATTCGGGAATTTTGTCCTCTGCGGCCAACCATAATCGGCGAAGTTTGTGTTCATACCATATAGTAGGAGTATAAAACTAGAGGGCGGACTCGCAATACCGTTAACGCAAAGCCACTGTGATGCTATACGGAGCCGTCCGCCATGACCAATCAGGGCAAGACGCAGCACACTGGGCGTGTTTGTGTATACAAGCTGTATGATCTACAAAACATTAAGGGTTAGCCCCCTCTTCGCGTTTTGTTCCATACAAAAACCGAAATAAGTAGGAGGAATGATCCCGAGCCTTCATAGATTAAAATAATGACATTTTTTTCACCTCCATATCACCAAATCAGTGCGAATTTCCTAAAGAATTCAGTCCGGTATGGAAATGGCGACACGTAGCTAGGTTACGTAATTTATCCTTGATCCATAGAACAAATGTTATTGTAGTCAAGCATATTGCTGGATAATCCACATTTTTCAAAAACAAGATTCCGCTTACAATTTTTCTGTGGAATAATTAGGTAGCCTACATTTCACGGTCAAGATCTTCCATTCTCCTACTGAAACAAACTAAAACACCGCAGTTGGTTAGCTCATATTTCGCGAAAATATTTTGCATTTTCTTGCAAATTTTATCCCGTAGGCATATGAAAAATGGAGATACTTTCCTTCAAATTTTCATCCATTAGGAAAATGACATGGTTAATGCAGATTTAAAAAATATGGTATTCCACACAGTAAATTTCCACAGTTTCAAAAATGAGGAGTGGGGTGTACTTTTCATGGTCAAGATCTGTCATTCCAGGACGCAGCTTTCGATGAGGGATGGGGGAGAGGAAGCCAAATTTTTGTCCCCATTTGAGAGGGCAAAGCCAAGATTTCGTCCACATTTTACGGTCCACACTGGAAGCCACCACCCAATATCGTGCCCTTTCAGACATGAATTAACAACGAACATGAATTATAACCGAAAAAACAGCTTTTGCTAATTTTGGAGAAGAAAACGTTTACCATTTTTACTTATGGTCACTCAGGTTTTTTTTTAAGTCTTCCTCATTCCGCCCCCAACAATATCCTGATGGGCACTCTGCTGTGTAACTGGGCAATACACACCGAACCAATACCAGACCTACTTCAGGACAAAGGGTGGGGAGGGACATGTAGTGGGGATGAACATAGGGTGGAGTGGGACATGTGGTAGGGATAGACATAGGGTGGGGAGGACATGTATTGGGGAGGGTCATTGGGTGGGGAGGACATTTGGTGGAGATTGGCATAGGATGCGGAGGGACAGTTGATGGGGGTATACATGTGGTGGGGATAGACATAGGGTGGGGTGGGACATGTGGTGAGGATGGACATAGGGTGGGGAGGATATGTGGTGGTAATGGACATGTGGTGTTGAAGTACATGTGGTTGGGATGGACAAAGGATGGGGAGGGACATGTGATAGGGATATACATAGAGTGGGATGGGCATGTGGTGGTGATATACATAGGGTGGGGAGGAGATGCTGTGGGGAGGGACATAAGTTAGGAAGGGGCATTTGGTTAGGAGGGACATGGGGATGGGGATAGACATGTTGTGGCGATGGACATAGAATGGGGTGGAAATATGGTGGGGGATCGAGGGACAAATGGTGGGGAGGGACATGTAGTTTGGCTGGTCCTAGCGTGGGGAGGACATGTGTGGGGGAGGGACATAGGGTGGGATGGACATTTGGTGGGGATTGGCATAGGGTGCGGAGGGACATTCGGTGGGGATATACTTGTGGTGGGGATGGACATAGGGTGGGGTGGGGCATGTGGTGGGTTATGGACATGTGGTGGGGAAGACAGGTGGCGGGAATGGACATGTGGTGTGGAAGGACATGTGGTGGGGATGGACATAAGGTGGAGAGGAAATGTGTTGGGATTGACATAGGATGTGGAGGAGGAACATATGATGGGTGGGATATAGGGTGGGGTGGGACACGAGGTGGGGATAGACATGGGGTGGGGAAGGCGGACATGTGGTGGGGAGGACATGTAGAACTATGCACTGTTCGCGGAAATCAATGCCAGAAGATAATGTCTTGATCTACTCAACATGAACGCTGAACAACTTATGTTGGATGTCCTCCCCACCCTATGTCCATCCTCACCACATGTCCCCCACCATATGTCCATCCCCACCACATATCCATCCCCACCCTATGTAAATCCCCACCACATGTCACTCCGCACCTTATGTCGATCCTCATCACAAATCCCTCCCAACCACATGTCCCTCCCCACCTTATGTCCATCCCCACAACATGCTCCTCCCATCGTTAGGTCCATTCTCACCAAGTGTCCCTCCCAACCATATGTCCCTACCCACCACACGTCCTCCCCACCCAATGACCAAAACGGTGATGGAAATCAATTCTAGGCAACAATGTCTTGATCTACCCAACGCTGAACAATTTCCGCTGACTTCCGCTTACTTCACTTGCTATCCAATCACGCAGACGCGGCCAATCCATTTAGTGGGGATCAGTGACTAGTATACTGATATTAATAGTACACATGCGCTTGTGGTAGATCTGTGCGGAACTATACACAGTAAAGTAGTCAAGAGTGCAGTTAGGTAGAGCGTTTTCCTTAATACGCATGCAGTGCATGCAGTGAATTTTAGTCGGTACGGTTGAATTGTTGATTGATATATTGGAGTCAAACGAAAACATTATTTTGGTAAGTAATAAATATTTAATTAATGATATTTAGGCCAGTATAGGCTATGTTACACTTGGCCGTCCACACCTGGACTCAGTGAAGTATATAAGAATAATTTACTTGTTGGGCAGCGTTGAATTTGTTGGCCCACCTAGTGCTATTTTCTAATTTACTGGGTTGAACAAACCACTGACTGATCATGCCATTTTTTGGGTATGAAAACGAAGAAATATAGAGCGTTTTCCAGTTTCGTATTCACGGTCTCGAGTCGAGGGGGGTGG
>JAODUJ010303471.1:0-10007 GCA_027564615.1 Psolus chitonoides
CGCTTATGGATTTTAGGTCTCCGCCCTACTCCCTCCGCTTCCTACGCCTATGGAGAGGCGGTTCAGTACTCTTCTCTGTACGCCACTGCTACCATTTCCACAGCGTTCCTCTCGTCTCCCTACTTCATTATTTTCCTTTTCTTCCTCTTCCTTCTTTTCCTTTTCCCTCTCTTCCCCTTTATTTCCCCTTCATCTTCTCTTTCCTCATTTTTCTCTCCCCATCAATGGTGGGGCCATGTCCCGCTGCCCCCCTGCACACGCCTATGGTCAATAGAGGTTGAATATTGAAAACCTAAACACCATCGTTAGATAAGTCAGACTTCAAATACGCCCATACTTGGTAGGTTTGTTCTCCATAGTTAGTACATGATTCTGTTTGTATTGGTAGAGGTCAAAGGTCATTTACGGACTGAACACCATCACTTTATTAGGCGAACCCTAATTGATCTCATGAGGGGTGGGCGTGTGTTCAACATAGTTAGTATATGGGTCCTTTTTTGTTTAGTGGTAACTCTCCAATTTTATGTTCATGGTATCATGTTTCAAATAGTAAGGAATCACAAAGCCCACGGCTTTTGCCCATTACTCAATGTCACTTTCCTAGTCCTTTACCTTACAATTTTGATATCTAGTCGAGGTAGAGCTATAGACATACAAATGTTGCATTTAGTTATCCATCCCATCACTCTGCCAATTAGGGGAGCAGTACATCTAGAGCGGAGGGCGCCCTCTTTTTTGTAATATTTTGTTTCCTCCAAATCTCATGTGTTACGATGTTAATCGTAATGGAACTTGGTTATTATAATGGGAGGTCTGCCTACAAATGGTGTAAATTTTGTATGTGTTTTGGCAATAACCTACATTGTGTTACCATGTCAACCAAAATACAATACATAAACAATTAATCAATTGTTTGTGCATTGTATTGTTTTTTGGTTGCCAAAATAGTTTGCATATTTTGAATAACATTGAATCTTTGGCAGAGGCGGGATTAGAAGGAAGGCGGGGGACTTTCCCCCCTCACCTAATCCGAGTTTCAAAAGTGGATGATTGTCTGAACGGTGCCAGGATTGTGGTATTTCATGCAAGATGGCCAGAACTTTAACGCGCGCTACCTCTGCTTAGCCATACGTTTCAAGAGTCAGTACATACATTGATCATATGGGTTGAAATTAGGCGACCTGAGACGACTAGAATGCAACAAAACACTTACCTTCCCCCTCTCCTTAAATCTCCACCAGCAAACCTAGTTTGCCCACCTCCCCCACTTATGTAGAGCAAAATCCGCCCCTGATCTTAGAGGACATGGTCGGTATTTATTGCCGAAAATTTGAGGTCATCAGA
This sequence comes from Psolus chitonoides, assembly GCA_027564615.1. Classification (NCBI taxonomy): domain Eukaryota; kingdom Metazoa; phylum Echinodermata; class Holothuroidea; order Dendrochirotida; family Psolidae; genus Psolus; species Psolus chitonoides. Next base: position 1,345 of record JAODUJ010303471.1, read on the forward strand.
GGTGGTAAAACAAGGTTATTTGACATGGAACACGGTGCCAGGAATTACTGTTATTTATCAAATTGTCAAGTACATTTAAAGCACTAACATGAGATACCAGATCATAGCATTTTAGCAATCAAAGCGATGAACCAATGTCGCGTAACCAGAGTTCGAGAACCGCTTTTTTGACAAATGTGCTCAAACCTCCACCGAAATAACAGGGTGGCTGTACCGATTATCAGGAACCTACACACCGAGTATGAACATGATCCGACTAGGCATGCTGGACTCTCCCAACTCTAAACCCCCTCGTATTATATTGGAGCATTTCTCCAGGCGATATTTTTTCTCAGAACTTTGTATGTACTAATGATACAAAATGCATGCGAGCCATTGGCGGTTTCAACTTTTAGTTTGGTATATATTAGGGAGCATAAATAGTATAATTGTTGAGATTTGGTCTCTGCAGTCGTGTGTGACGCATGACCCAAGTTCAAATTTGGTGTGTATGTTTCTCATGAGTACATCGCTTTGAGAGGGTCAAACCCTCAACCGTATCCCTTAACCTTGACTGCTTGGTCAGATCGGTTTCACAACATTGTGTGGCACATAGTATTTAATACAACTTTTAGCCATTTCACATGCAGGGATCGCTAAGGCTTTCTGGTAACCTGCTAATTTGACTATGCTTGGGCAGATCAATTTTACAACATTGTGTGGCACATAGTATTTGTAGTACTCTATACAACATTTCGGCCATTTCCCAAGCAGGGAATCACCGAGCCTTGCTTTCTGACATACGGCACCCTCCATCCAATCCGATCGAACATGACATAACTCTATATACAATGTCCCTGATGTCCTATATACCCATATTTTACCAAGTTGCTTAACCCAAATAATTTGTTATCATTTTAATTCAACAGGCTGCAAGAGTACCGACCTTAAAATGAACCGAGGACTGATATTCCTGTTGACTTTGGTGGCATGCACTACGACCGCCCACGGTGGGAGTTTTCGGATTCTCGGTGGCGTTGTGAAAGAATACAGCAAGGATGGTGATGATTACTGGGGCTCTGCCCATAAATGGGGCCAGTCTCAAACAGACGACCACTCGAAGGAAATCGAGATCGAGAGTTGTTATTGCGACACGAAAAGCAAAGGCGGAAAAGACGGTTTCTGTAAGCACAAGCTCATCGTCTCAACAACCGGTAGTACATCCCAGGAGCATTATCAAGTAGTTGGGAGTGAACTCCGTATATACGACAAACACGATGTACACCTCAGCACCCCCTACTCGAACGGAATCACACAAGCCAACGAAATCATCAAACAGATTTCAGTAGCTAATTGTGAGACATGGTGTGAGCCTAAAAGTGACTTCAGAAACGGAGACTTGTTCTTTTATGTTAACAGAACGACCCAGCCTTCTAGTACCGATGACTTTTCTACAGTCTCCCTAAAACAAGGTCATCCGGATGAACACCACGATGAGGTCTTTTTAGAGACACATGATGCCACCTCCATGAGGGTATGGTATTCCGGCGTTAGACGCTGGGACGCCGCCTTTGGTACTCATGGTTACTTGCATGCTTATGTATGGGTAGCGCCCGCAACCCTCGTGGAGGCGAACCCTCTCGACGACCAAGCTCAGTCTGATGGTATCTCGTATAACGTGAGGAAAACCGTGACTCTACGGAATGAGGGATCTGGCGTCACCTCTCCTGACATGCCCACCCTGGGAACACAAGAAGAGGAAACCTACACAAACCAGGCTAGATTCATGACCTCGTACGACTATAGATACCAATTCGTGGAAACGATCAGCGTTACCGTAAAGGCCATGATTTACGAGAGCTCGGCTAGTCTTGAGATGAGTCAGACCTTCGACTACCACTCCGAAGAGGAAATGACCACCACTCAGACGGTCAAGGGTACAACCAAAATCACCTGGCCTGACCAATGTCCGGCCGGCTTCGAGATAACATACAGGATGGAGGATCAGTCCGAGGAGCAGAGGTTACCGGTAGAGCTGATCTTCGAGAGAGCCGGGGAGCGATGGACCGAGGTTGATATTATGAAGGTTACCCTGGAGAAGGTTCTCCTCACTAAATACCAGTGCTGTATTAAAGCCAATGCTGACCCTACGTGTGGCGGTGACACACCTATGTGCGAGGGATCGTCGGCGGCCAGCAAAGGCGAACTCTGATTAACTGGATAATCAAATTTCATAACTGTACGTCCCACTATCAATGATTGCTATGTTCTAAGATACTAAATGTTTGGTTCCGTTATGTAGATCACCTAGATGCTGGCCGTACGTGGCAAAGTGTGGACTCCGACCTAGTAGTTTGGATAATCTTATGATGATATGATAATTACATTATCGTATAAATGTGGTACATGTCGATTAGTATCTTTCGATGATAGTAGAGAGCGAGGGTGTCCTACATCAGAAATACGAGCCTATCTTTTTGGCCATCATGAATAGAAGATAACTTCGATGAAAACCAATAAAACAGCCAATACATTTCGCGCTTCATCTTTTCTTGTACATTCAAATTTTGCCTAATTAAGACATGGAATCTACGCAGTCATGGTGGTGTATATGTGAGGTTTTCTGTGGTCAACTGCCCCCTTTTGACCACCCTCCCCGAGCAGCTCCTATGTATTTTTGGTATTTTTTGCTTGTAAAGCCGACGAGTCGAACATGCCTGATCGGATCAAGTTTATACTTGGTATGTATGTTCCCCATAACTCGTACATGAACTCGTTTGTTCTTGGGATGGGTCAGAGGTCATTAGGGATTAACGGAGGTTAAACTCTTTAAAACCTTGTGAACACGGAAGTTCATACTTGGTATGGCTAATTGATATGACCGATTGGCAATCAAGGAATCACTACGCTCTTTGGCTTTCTGGTTTAAATTTCGCCTAGGCCAGGCACGGAATCTGTGCAGTCATGATGAAGTGTATGTGAGTTATCTGATATGCAATAGTGCTTCTGTGATCAACTATGGTTGGGGGGAAATTAGTCCGCGAAATGTGCCCCCCCCCCCCTCAAGAACTAGTCCCTAACAATTTTGGTTGGTGATTTTCGTAAAATGATATCGGAGACTATGGCACTTTTTGACGTGATGTTGTCAAACTTCCGTTTTCATTTGGCTCCGCAATGCGCCTCGGATTAGGTTTCTACATATAAGGCGCTATATAAATGTGCATTTATTATTATTATTATTATTAAACTTAAAAGAAAGTATATATTGTGTGAGAATAATTCGAGGCATTTTAGGTTCCAGCTGCCTGGATGTGAATATTAGTCCGCCAAAATCAGCTGTTAGGGTAGGGTGTCCCAGGCTTTGCCCTCTCCTAGCTCAATATCAATGGTCATGGTATGGAAATTTGTAGTTGCTATGGGGGCCCAACGTGTCAGCTTTCATATGAGGGGTGGCCCACCAAAAGCTTGTACTTCTACTGGGCCCTAGTTGGCAATTTAGTTCAATACTCGATGGAGCAATTATTTGTGGTGTGGCTTCTACAATCAATGACACATAACCGTATATATAAGAGGAATCGAGGACACTCGTTGTCAACCGTAACATGTTCGCACAAGGAAATATAGGTTACCACGTCAATCATGTTGCTACACCAGTTTCCATGCATTACTCATAATTCACAAGATTAAAAATCGATCTGAAAGATTGAGATCGGAAACCAAACCAAATTTGGATGGAAATTTTTAAATCGAATAAGATTGATTCTGGATATTTCAGTCGTAATTTCGATTGGTTCCGAGTCTCCATCTTTTGAATTTGAAGTACGTTATATCATACCAACTGTGCCTATACTTAACCGAAGACCAATCTATATTGGTTACTGCGCTGTCTTGGAATTCGAACATGCCCCATCCGATAGCTTACCGACGGGGTCCACATGTGTACCCCCCGCCTCCTCCACACACACTCATACTTGCTCCAGAGCCTGCTTATAACTGACCTGTGGCGGACAACCTTTTTTGTGGAATTGCGACACTGTCAGCGGGGAGGGGGAAGTGCTGGCGCTCTTACGATTCACACGAACATCAGAATAATTTAACGATAAATGTATCAACCTTACGAGCATCCTATAACTGAAAAAGAAACAATTATGACCAAATACGGTTGCGACAAACGTCAGTGACGGATCAGATAATGTGTATACACAGAAAGAGGATCGTCTCTACTACTCGGAATGGGAGATGGAGCAGGGGGAGCGGAAGGGTAACACCCAAATTATCTTGTATTTGGGTGGAGACACTGGGGATGCCTCAACTTGATGTTTGCAATTGGCAAAACCTAAGTTTCCACAACAATAGTGCATGTAGTATGCACAGTTGGTTTATGTTACTGATATGATGTCATAACTCGAGGAGCATCCAAAGGTTTTTTCTCGGGAGCAAAGGTGTGTGAGGGGACCCCCTGCTGACCCCTGTTGGTAGGCTAGTAAATGTGGCCTGTTCTATCCCCAAGACAGGACGGTGAATTTTGTTCGTCTGGGGTCTTTCTGGCACCTTTTCCAAGAGATAGCTTCGAATAAGGACTCGATCTAGGTAAAATATTGAAAAGTCCCTGCGTCCCCTCCCCATCTGCCAAAACTCCCCACCACAAGTTGTCCCCGAAAAATAATATTCCTGATGGTGCTTCGGTGACCGATTAACACCCTTTTGAACTGAAACGAAGCTTGGCCAAACAGTGCCCAATGCTTTATTATACACAACACAGTAGCCTACGCCCTATGCTACCGACATGACGTCACATGACGTCATAGCTAATCGAAAAGTTTTTCTGGAAGTGTTCAGTAGCAGTATTTTTGAAACATCGATAAGGCAACATTGATAGAAGCTATTTTTGATGTGAAAACTGTTTTGAATTTGCTACTAACTGTCTTAGTTATAGTGAACTTTTCATTTCGTGTCATACGCTCTTTGAATGATTTTATTTACCCTAGTCCGTAGGCTATGACCTAGATAAGATTTTATTTCACTGTAGACCTATTAGACAAAAAATACAACGAGCAACGTACGATACCAATAATAGACAGACATAACATTAAAAGGAAAACAAACAGGGGGCACATATCCTCAAAATCCTACAATATACACCAAAAACAGGCCCGAATCCAGGGGGTGGCGTGGGGGCAGACGTCGCGAGAGGAGGGATGTCTCACCCCCAATATTGGTTAAACTGACAATAGTTGGAAAATCCGAGTGCCCAGTCGGAATTTTCCGACTGGAAAGTAGTATAAATGTACTATGAAGCAAGTAAGAATATGAATGAATTTTCTGATAAACCACTGTTTTTGGGCCAGGAAACAAAAAAATCAGACTGCCGAATTAAAAGAAACAATTGTTCGCGCGCTTTGCGCGCAATTTTAATGTTATTCTTGTTATATTGTGCCACTTGCTACCGCATTCCAACTATTCGTAAAATCCTGCTCATACGAAAATAGATTTTCTCACAAACTGCACTTTTAGGGTGAGAATAATAATAATTCCGTCTGCTGACATAACTGAAAGACAAGATTTATTTCGTAAAGTCCTGCTCATTCGAAAATGGATTTTCTGACAAACTACAATTTTTGGGTGAGAGTAATAATAATTTAGACTGCTGACATTAGAAAAGTTTTCTGGCGCGCTTCGCGCGCATTTTCGACGTTCTTGTTATCTAATGTCACTTGCAACCGCATTCCAATTTTCCAACTACTCGTAAATTCCTGTCCATACGAAAATTGATTTTCTGACAAAGTACAGTTATTGGGTCAGAAAATGAAAATTCCGACATTAAAAAACAGATTTTTTTTCGCGTGCGTTTTCGATATTAATCTTCTTATTTGGAGTCGCTTGCTACCGCAGTCCAATTTTCCGACTATTGGTAAATTCCTGTTCACAACGAAATTAAAAACATGTGCTACAGTGTTCGGGTCAAGAAAATTGAAATTCCGGCTCTCAACATTATATTAATTTGCTCGCTTCGCGCGCATTTGTTCTACTTTTTCATGTCATGTGTAGTAACGTACTTCGGACAACAGCTTCTATATATCCACTGTTTTCTGATCAGGAAAATGAAAACTCCGACTGCCGATAGTACCATTTTCTGAGCGCCTTGAGCGCGGTTTTGTCGAGTTTCCTCGTCGTGTGTTGGCACTTGGGGCTAGCCGAATGAGCCATCAAATATGCATGGACTGTAATAGTCCTACCCAAACTCACTCTTTTTTCCTTGCCGTGTCATCTGGTTTCAATTGTGGCGAATGTGTCGATCTTCTATTAAGCTCAAATCGTATATCACAACCCTATTTTTCTTATTGCGCTAAGGGTGCAATATTTTTTAGGCTTGTCACTTGTTCCAAAATAGGCCATTTACGATGCTGTTTACGAAGCAACTATCGGGCAAAACCATTTTTCGTTCGCTTCGCGCGCAGTTCAGTTTTTTTTCCATTCCACGTGACGTCACTTAGTATGCAGTTTGGCTTTATCGGACACGTAAATACCGTTGAATATTCTGCCCGCTTCGCAGTTTGAACGATAAATTTGACTTCAAATGATGCTAAATGTTGCACCAGATAGCATATGAGGGTACTTAATTATTCAAAAAATTCTCTTAGACCCCTCCCCCAAAAACGGCGATCACTGGAGGCCACGCCCCCTTCCAGAATCCTGGATCCGGCCCTGATAAAGGACTAATACTGACGTCTATTACAGCGTTTCGGCTACAAAAAGTGACGTAGCCAGAGTTTAGCGTCAGGGCGGAGCGAAAATATAAATATAGGCGCCAGCCCCTGGCGGCTAGAGTGCATTTACAAAAATTTGGCCGTACAAAATATTGTGTCAAAGGACAGTATTTTTTCTATGGATAGTCGAAGGCAGACACATCTCTGCAAAGCTAGCGTATTCCGTGTTACTATGGTCACTACAGTCAAAGAAGTGTTTCTTCATCAAACTATGCCTTCCATGGATACTTGAAGACAGACACATCTCTGAGAAGCGCTTGCTGTGTTTCCATGGCCACTATACAGACCGAGTAATTCTTCCTTTATACTAAGCCTTCTATGGATAGTGGAAGCCAGACACATTTCTGCAAAGCGCATGTCGTTTTTCTATGGTCACTACAGACAGGTATTTCTTCATCAACTCTAACCCACGGCTGTCATTGAGCAGGGAGGATTTACGCAACAATGGCTGAGAAGGCGCTTTAGGCAGCCCCTATTGTTTGCGACATTCCGGTAGCGTTACGCCTCCGTGCCCTGCATCTCCCTGCTAGATAAACCCTTTCGCTGCTCACCTAGGGGATATTCTTTGGGCAATTTCTCTGGTACATTGCATCATGGGAATGGCATGGTCTGACGTCGTAAATAGATGGACCAGTGTGATAAAGATCGTCAGTTTTGGAACTTCCGGACTACCAAAACATCGGCTCAGCGCATGCGCAGTCGGCTGGTGAATATCCCCTATTGTTATTATATAAAGTGAACATTTAGAGGGGTTCTTGTAGAATATTGACATTGTGTTGTTTTGGGGGATTTTTTCATGCGTTTTTTGTACAATATAGCAAATGGTTGAACAAACAAAAAAGGAGGGGGGAGGCGGCCACAAAAAAGGAAGCGGGCGGGACGAGACGCATGTTTTTTTTTAATTCGCCTTATAAGTGTGGGTGATGAACTTTTCGACTACACGATTGGAAGAATAGTTCAGAGCAAAATGAAAACTTCTGACAAATAAGAGGATGGAAAACTAAACCCGATGGTGAAGATTCCATCACAATAGCATGTCCGGTTTTCGAGATATGGATTTTTGAAGATTCTAGAAATCGTCATTTTATTTGAGCATCTGTCAACATTTGTGACGTCATAGAGGCACTTAGTCTGAACAGCTCTTTGTAAAGTCTATATATAATCTAACTGCTTTTCAACACACCAAGTTGAAAAGTTGTGTTAAAGTTCTTCATGTTTTTGAAGATTTGTTTTTTTTTAGCATAGCGATTGCTGTGCTAAAAATATCTACACTCGAACATTTTCAGGAAAAATTAGTCATCCAAATATAAACAAATACATTAGCTATTCAGACAAAGTGAGATCGTGACATCATAAGATTGATGCTAAATAATGTATATCGACTATTTTGAAAAATTTGGCAATTACTAAAAGTGAGATATCTCGAGAACGGTGACAGATATTCATATGGGGTTTTCTGCTACTGATACAATCAATAAATTGTTTAACTATTGTTTAACGATTTTTTCTCTACAGTGCGGACGGAAAGTACGAGGTAACATTGATGACGAAGGCATTGATCTACCCCAGTGGTGAAATCTATTGGCTACCTCCAGCTATTTACAAGAGCTCATGCAAGATCGACGTTAGATACTTCCCATTCGATAGGCAGGAATGCATCATGAAGTTTGGCTCGTGGACTTACGACGGTAGACTTGTCGACCTGACGGCGAGGGCTTCCGAGGTTACGTTGGAGGACTATTGGGAAAGCGGTGAATGGGATGTCGAAGCCACGCCCTGTGCCAGAAACGAGATCAAATATAAATGTTGCGAGGAGATCTTTGTCGATATCACCTTTAATATCACGATCCGGAGAAAGCCGTTATTTTACACGGTAAATTTGATCATACCCTGTGTACTGATCTCATTCCTGACAGT
>JAODUJ010303582.1:0-10007 GCA_027564615.1 Psolus chitonoides
CTTGTGGATAGATTTCACAAATATAACAATAAATATTACTTAACTGATCTACTGCATTCCGTAGACTTTTTCAGGTATAACGTATATTTGCCCCTGCATTCATCCATTACACTACCCACTAGCTTAGCCAGGTGGAGGGGGAGCAGATGGAACTGCCCGGCTGTTCGTAACTTGTGCACATTTTGCCAACTCTGCGCCTCCCACTCTCTACACCCAAGCTACGCCCAGGGGCGGACTGGAATGAAAATTGTCACCGGGAATTTTCATAATGAGGGGCCCCCGATATATACAATATATCGAAAAGAGAATATGAAGGGGCCCCGAATAGCATATGAAGGGTCCCCGAGGCCCCCGACATAGGTGGGGCCACCCGGTAAATGTATCGGTTTCCCGTTGGGCCAGTCCGCCCCTGGCAACACTAGTGAAGTCACTGCACACATCGATCCATTAAACCCACAAACCGACATCGATACATATGTTGTTTCTCATAGCAGCCTAGTATAATTTGATTTGGTATTCACGGGTTCAGGAAGCCGCCTCGAGGAACCCTGGCCATGTGAACATGGATGAACACCAGCGAAGGCTCGCCTTCTTTTCGTGAATAGTGTTCAGAGGGTAACGAGGCAGGCGTGTAACCATACAATCCCATCCTTCTCCCGGGACCGCCATTTATCGACACCATCCACCGGAAGTGAGTGAAACTTTCAGCCTTTAGCCACTTTCCTAAAGTCTGAAAAGGGTGGTAACAACCTGTCCGTCACCACTGCCCTGCGGTCCGGCCGACACATCCATTGAACCTAAGAACCAATTAATTGCCTCCCACTACAACGAAACCAAAAACTGCGAGACCATCAACAAGTTCAGAACAGCTTTTGACAAGCCAGGCACGAGATGGGATTGAACCCCCACACCACCACCACATCCCCAACCATCCAAATTATATATCACTACTGCATCCCTGATCTGATTCAGTTCTTAAAGTATCATTTTATCCCTATGTGTCATATGTTGATGTGATTGGTATTGCCGGTCTCGGATACTCCGTCTCGGATTCCAGCCTTGGTCTCGGAACCTCCGTCTCGGTTTCGGACTCCATGGTCTTGGTCTCGGACTGTTAACTTGTTCTGGTCACCGACCGTGTATGGCTGACTATGATTGCCCTGTGATGCGGAAGCGGCTATTTCCGGCATCAACGGAGGTGACTCGTGTCTGGCTATCGGTATTAAAACTAAGTGAAATTTCCGAGCAAGACAGTGACTTTATATAGCCTACGCTAAAGAGCCGTTCACACTACTGCACGCGAAACGATACGACATGTTTGTCGCATGGCGAGTTGAATAGTGTTATTTTCAATGTGACTGTTCACGCTGCGTGCGATACGATACGATACAATAATTATATTAATCGGATGGATGTTGAAAAAATCAACATTTGTCGTTCAACATTTGTTTCGCTCTTCTACATAGTAGGTTTGGCCAATCAATAGTGGCGAGACGTATCATGCACGTGCCACGTGACGGGAAGTATTTCCAGACAGAGAAAAGTCTATTGTGTGTACAAAGGCATGCCACAAACATTTCGCATTCAGTGTGTACAGTCCATCCGATAAAAATGTCGTGTTGCATCGTTTCGCAGTAGTGTGTACAGTGCTTCAGTCTATTACGCGGGTGACGTAAGAGGGGATTTCAGACTCGCTATTGCAACGAAGAAAGTGGCATGAGCGGAATTATTAAAGTCAATCCGCCGAAAATCGGGGTATTTTCCGTGCAGTAAAACCGAACGATTGTGCGACAGTGGGTGAAGTCATATCCTCCAGGAAAGACATATTTTTTGATGATATTGCGCTGATCTGCGTAATGTTTCGTCAGCAAAAGTGAATACGTCGAACTGTTTAAAAGAGACAATTTTCGGGCAAACATTCCAGTCGATCTTTGGTTGTCGATTCAGATTCATCATGTTCCATATGTGACGTGAGTAGAACGTTATTTTCCGATTATCTGAGATGGAGGTGTAATCATTATTTGGGAGAGATGAAGGTTTCGTTTGCCACTGTTCGCTAAAAGACTGAGAATACGTCATCGGTACTACGGGCGACGATTTCGAATGATTATTTGTTCCAGGAGGTTTCAGTTTCTGGAAAAAGAGCTACGATTCCGTTTGGACGGCTCTGGAGCTAGGGATATTCCGCAAGGCAGTATCAACAGACAGGTGGCTGTAACGGCGTATTCAAAGGGAGCTGTTGAAGACGTATACGGAAGAACGACTGCAGACCGAAGGACGGTATCGAGAAAGGGCCCACGCGCCGCGTAAGTTATATATTTAAGTTGATAGATATATAACTGTGTAACGGCCGAACAACTATCTAAAAATAAAGTGTATTACAAAAAGAATAAACACTTACAAAGAAAGAATCTGATAATACGTTATTTGAATTTTCAGAAACGTCTCAGTTGTTTCATTTAAATCTTTGTTTCACCTATACATTTTCCAGAAATTGTCTATTACTGTGGCTATCGTATCAGGCACTTGACGAAATTCAACTTAACATGTTGTCATTGGCATTGCAAACACTAGGTTCGGCTGCGTCCAGCCTAGTGAGTGAGTAAGTGTGTGATTGCCCCTTCATGTTGCGGGTACAATACATGATCCAGGTTACGAGTAGCCTTCAACATTTTTCACCGATATCGATACAGAATAACACAAATTCATGAGAACGAGTACAATCAAACTAGGTTTACGAATACGCTGAGTATAGCAAGAATAACCAGAGTAGCCTACGAGTACGGACTCGCTACATACAAGTTTGAGGACGGATTAGCTCACTTCGGTAGAGCTATGGACTACAGATCGAAAGGTTGCGAGTTCGAATCCTCTCAGGACCGATCAGCTTTTCCGGTGTGGTATGTCTTTGAGCAAGGCACTTTGTCTCCACCGCTCCCCCTCCACCATGTGCTAATTGGGGACCCTGCGAGGTGTAACTTGTGAACTCGATCTGTAGTCTCGTACTCACGTATGTGTGGGTCATACGAGTTTCACCAATGTCCAGGGGTAATATCTGTAAAGCGCTTTGAGACTGACATCAACGGTGTAAGGCGCTTTTTAAAATGTCAGGTATTATTACTAAGTCTGGACACTGGGCGAAAAGTATACTTGCCCAAGTCTCTCGTCTTGGTTGGCTCCGACTTCTCTATTGGAAAAACGGCTCTGTCTTATTTTGACTAGCACACCCTCTATTTGGCACGTTTCTGATATGTGTCCACGGCGCTCTGCTAAATCCTCCTCCAATCTGTGCGCACAGAAAGACTCGAGACATCTGGTTCCGTGACGTCATTCTACTTATCCCTCCAAATCATTTATCCCCACTTCGAGATGAATATTATGTAGGCATAGTATATATATATATGAGATGTTGACTAATGAAAATTCACGAATAATCCAAATAAGACAGAGCCGTATATAAAGAGGAAAGTCAAAGGAAACCAACACTAGAGACGTGAAAAAGTCTAGACGAAAATGTGCCAATTACAGGGGGGGGGGGTCAAGTATAAACTAGATTGTACTGTGCCATTGTTCTCAAAATTATAAAAATAGGCAGCTGTGCAATAGTATTTTAGTGACGCGATAAATCACTTCTGTCTGTTCGCAGCATAAGTACAGTGACGTCTGGCTCACAGGGATTTTTGGGGAACCATGACCCCAGGAGCCATCTTGTGGAGCCAGGAGCCACTTTCAAATTCAACATTAATTATCAATATCGTTGTCAGAGGCGCTGACCTATTCGAGCTGCTAACCAAAGTGGATATCAATATCCCTGTGCGTAAGTTACAAATACATACAGTGGCGGCGTTTTAGTCAACTGTTAGTTCACTGTTAGTTTACATATATGGGCATCTCCATACCATATATGGTACGGAGAAGACCATATATAGCAACTAACAGTGAGCTAACAGTTGACTAAAACACGGCCTGTTTATGGTCTGTGCATCTTGTGATGACATAACTGTGTGGAAATGAACCCAGATTTTTATTTTTATTTTGAGTGATATGAGTTGACAAAACACGCTACTGATACATTTTTGTGACTGTTCTGAAAGATCCATTGACTGAATGATGACAACATCCAATGTCGCCATTCAGACCTTCTATAAACCTCATCAAGAGAATGTCTTGTACATAGTACATACATTACAACAGCGATTGAGCAAATCACTACCACAAATTCCTCACATTATCAACTGTTCACTCAATATATTTATAATAAGATAAATAATGATGCTAAATTTATGAAGCGCATTTTTACGTCCATACGTTTCAAAGCGTTTCACGTCCATCACCCCTGGTCATTGGTATAGCTCGTATGACCCACACAGACGCCTCGCCCCAATTCCCAAGTTACACCTCACAGCCTCACAGGTACCGATTTGGGCACCTGGGCGGAGAGAGGTGGCTGGGATGAAGTGTGTGGTCTAAGAACAACGTAGTGACCATGCAGGACCAGGGATCGAACCTGCGATCCGTAGATTTTCAGTCGAATGCCTTTTTTTCTCTTTTATTATGGAAGGTGAGCCCACTGGCTCCACCAATTCTCAAAACATTATAGCCTATACAAACTTTCAGTTTAAGATTATAATGCAGGTCAAAACTTAGTATTTAATATCAATTGCTGATGTACATGTGACATACTATAGTTGGACATACTATATGTAATAATATGAATATCAATTAGTGTAACATCTAAATTAGTGAACAGGAAATACAGAATAATAAGTACTACTGTTTCTCCCATATATAATCTAGTGGCAAATGAGTACGATAACGACAGTGATTAAATAATGATCGCTCAACCCCTGTCTAGATGGTACGTATAGCCTACGACTTGTCATTTACATATGACAACATAATCCCGCCCTTACCAAATAATTCAGAGAAGTTATGAAGCATTCTGCTATTGCGGAAGACTTGATAAATGAAGTTTAATTTCTTTTTTAGCGTATTATGAAAATAATTTTCAATATGTGATTTATATCCACTGTTGACTTTGGATAAGCGTGCATTCCAAATGGCACATTTGTATACATTAAAAATAAAATCAATTAATACCGCATGCATCCTTTTCTTTCATGATGAAGTCCAAGACCGAACAAACACACAAGATTCCACTGGTCAATATCAATAATTCTCTCAAGGAATAACCTACCTTATATCAGTGCTTCCAATCTTTGTCATTAGTGGGAACCATGTTAAGATTCCCCCCCCCCTCCCACACTAGTTACGACCCATTTGTATTCAATGAAGAATTGAACCGGGCGCCCTCACGAGATTTGGGTACATACAGGGTTTGTTTCAGCTGCAAAACCAGTTTCGAAACACAATTTGTTGGTTTAAGCCAAGTAGAATAACATTGATCAAAATTTGACGAACAATTTAAATGAGATTCAAGAGTGTCTCTTAGTATTTCCAAAAACTACTGCTGTAATGTAAAAGCGATAACTTCAAGTTCAGTCTATAGGAGAAATCGTGCGATAGGGACTATGTATTTTTCAGAATGTAAACAAGAATACAAGGTTGTTGAAGCTAGCAACGTCTTTTACTACTGCGGAAGACATTTTTACGTGAACAGGTGAACATTGTGTGCCGACAAAATTGAAATTGTTTCACAATATGATCTCTGGTCTACATAGTATTTTCGAATGAACAAAGGACATTAGACGTTATTATGTGTTAGATGTTACAACCAAAACGAGTTTCAATAAAGTCGTAATTCATTCCCTTTTGATTCCTTGCCAGAGGCGTAAGGAATCTACGCAGTCATGCTTGTGTGTGTGTGTGTGTGTATGTGTGTGTGTGTGCGTGTGTGACACTGCTTGTAAACACGATAACTGGACGATGCATGGTCGCATCATTTTCATACTCGGTTGGTAGATTACTCATAGTGAGTAGATGGTCCCTATTGTTTTTGGTGCCAATCTCAATAATATTCATGAGTGGGCGGCGCTTAGAAGCAATTTCTTCAAATGTCCGTATCTCGGCAACCGTATGTCTGATTTTGTTCGAACTCGTTTTAATGGCATTGGTAGGAGGTTGGGTACATGCGTAGGTCAGTACCTTATTGCATCTCATTACTATTCATGAGGGGCGGGGCCAAATGTAATTTCGCTGAAAATTGCTCATAATCACTCTAAGTCAATGACGCAAAATCCGGTCATTCCCATACGTGGTGGTGGGTTATCCATAGTGAATAGATGGCCCCTATTGTTCATGGGTGGGCGGCGCATAGCCTACTAGAAGCAATTTCTTTAATATTAATATCTCGGCAACCGTATCTCCGATTTTCTTCAAACTTGTTTTGGTGGCATTGGTAGGTGGGGTACATGCCTAGGTTAGTATGTTATTGCACGTCATTAATATTTATGAGGGGCGTGGCCAAATGTAAATTCGCTGAAAATTGCTCAGAACCACTTGTTTTATTCCTTGTCAGAGGCAAAAGGAATCTGTGCAGTCGTGCATGTGTGTGTATGTATCTGTGATGCCTCTTGTAACCACTCTAAGTGAATAACACAAGTTCAGATCATTCTCATACTTGGGTAGTGGATTAGCCGTTGTGAGTAGATGATCCGAAGGTTTTTTTTTAGGTCAAAGGTCATCTGACATCAACAGAAGTCAAACAGTGAAAACCTTGTAACCATCGTAACTTGATAGGGCGAACTTCAAATGAGCTCATGCTTGGTATGTATGTTCTTCATGGTGAGTACATGATTCCTGTTGTCTTTGGTGGAGGTCACAAGTCACCTAAGGTCAACAGAGCTAGATCAAACTATTATATCTGGTTTCAAATCCAAAGGCAAGGAATCACGTAGCCCTTGGCTCTTGTTTTGTTTTTGTTAAGTTCTTATCTAGACTTTGAATAGTCGCAAAAGACAACTTTCAGAAAAAATTATGAGTGAAACAAGGATTTATATAAAAACAACGTTTCTGAAAATCTCAACAATATATTATTGGAGATTAATTTCTCTGCAAGTGTTGGATCCTTGGTAATGATTTCAGATACAAGATTTCTACATAAATGTTCGGCCTTTACACAACTATATGTCTATTACATAAATGATTAAATTACGCGACGAGCAGTGGCATAGCAGGGGGGGGGGGGAGGGGGGCCCAGAGCACAGACATTTTTGGAGACGAAATGGGGACGTTGACAAAGAAAATTATTGCTTTTAGGACTGTTTTTTATGCTATACCTTAAAATAGGGATGGGAATTTTGTTTGTCCCCTCACACCATGAAGGCTGGCTACACCACTGGCGCCGAGTGGGTCCTTTCGATACCTTCCGGTCTTCTGTTCTCCTTCCGTATACGTCTTAAAAGAACCACCGGGATTCCTGCCGTTATATCCACATGACTGTTGATACTGTCTTGCAGAAGATTCCTAGCACCACCGCCATCTACTCGGAATCGTCGCTCTTTTCCCCAGAATTTTTTCGAATTCGTCGCTCGCAGTAGAAATGCCGATGACGTATTCTCGGTCTTTTAACGTATCCAATTTCTGTATTTTATTTTAAACTAAGATAAGAAAATTTGATAGTTTATTCTGCCTGAAGTAATACACCAACGCTTAAGTATGACCTATTTATCTTTGCGTATGCACATTAGATCTAGCTCAATAAATAAGTGTCATTCGGCAGTAACTACATGGCAATTTACTTATTTTCTTCTTTCTAAACCAGTTTATGTTCAACGCTGAGTGAGTGAACCAATGGCGGCGATTTGTGTTTGAGATGGGAGGGGGGGGGAGAAGTGGAGGGGAGGGGGACCCCAAAAATTACATTGCATAGTTGGGAGAATAGTTCAAGTTTGCCCATCGCAGTTGTCACGCTCTCCCCCTCTACACACGTACACATAGGAATATATATGTTATCAGGGAAATGCTAGCATTTCCCTAGCTAGCATTTCCCGGCCTAATCAGCCATTGACCTTGTTTTTGGAGAGGATGACAAATTAGGTTTGGAATAAATTTCTAAGTTTTTAACAATTTTCCCAAATATTGCAGTAAACGTGGTAGCGTAGACAGTAGGCTACTTTGTTTCGCATATGATAATTATCTAGGCTAAGGAAATATGACTCGTGCAATGCGCATTTTTCTGTCAATATATCCTTAGCGCTCCTTCCTGTGCGCACGTAGAGCAACCCTTTTCCTGGGACAGATTTAGTATGCATTTTACCGTGTGAACCGTTCTTTCCTTTGATCTAGCTCCAAAACTATACACGCGACCGAGTTGTATCAAACGGATTCTGAAAGCCTAATCTATTTGTCTTCACGGACATGTTTGTTATTTTTCTTCGCAGTACTTTCTTGATCCGTCATTTTTTCGTTGAAGTGTTGCTTCCTAAATAACTATATTTTCATAAACCTGGAAAGCCCCGTGCATATTACACACTAAAATCTCTACCTGTGAAACACTTACAGCCCTATATTGAACCAGCGGTCTCTCTGTCTAAACTATTGTTGTCAAACTTGTATAAAACGGATTTGCCAAGAAGACAAAATCAGCTTTTCATTGATGTAAAAATAAATATGATTGGAGGAATTCTAGTCCTGTAAAAGTGGATAGAGAAATAGACAGCCTTTATAGAACTTGATCACTTTGATATCCAAAATATATTTACTGCGAACTAGTGCACTTCAAAATAGGGATGTGTTTTCGTAACACACAAAAAAGACTTTGATAATTTAAGAGTATTGAGAAATATGTGTTTATTGAGCAATCTTCCATTGTAGTTATAAATACTGTCAAGGCAATATGGATTGTATGAAGCGTTTATTTTCATACTCTAACAGTTGGGCGTTAAGTTTTTATTATACAAGTTATCGTGTTGAAGCCTATTGCCACTAACAGTATTATGTTTGTCTATGGACACAATGCATGAGTACGCCACACACAGCTTTACGTAGATGCTCATACATAGGCTTATATCGCACCTAACAGCCCAAGTTTTTGAGCCATGACGCCGTCACTGCCCCACCAGTATATGTTATCGTGTGCCTTTGGCTATAATAAAGACGCCCCAATTCAGTAGCGTGTGCAAGGTGGGTGGGGGTGAGGCAATGTCCCCTACTGCTGCCATGCTCAGTCGGGGGAATTTGAGAGAAATTGAGATAAAATGGGGGAAGGAAAGGGGGGGGGGTCAGTAGGGGGAAATGGGAACTTGACCCCACCACCCAAAACAATTCTGAAATCTGCCCACGTCACTGTCCCGAATAACTACTCCCTCCCCATTGCTGATAACGAGCCAACACAGTAAAACCAATATACAAAGCTCAATGAACCGCCTGGTCCTTTTTTCAACGAAAATAGCCATTTGGATTCTTACAACTTGTTTCCCAGAAATGGTGAGGCCTTTTCATAAAATCATAAAGTGGATTACATGGTTATGATTTAACAGACCCGTAAGTTGTAATGAGTAAGGATTTCTGTTGAATGACACTGGCCATGAACTACGGTACCTAATGAAGCGTCATTGTGAACCGTGAATCTCACTGTGTTACCGCGCATGAAGAACATTCGCTGGTATGTCTTTTAACAGAGTTGACATGTTTAGACGAACACTATTCTTTGGCATTTTTAGCTGCCGGCACGTGCTCTACAGATCATCGGGTATCTCCGTTAGTTAGTACGTTAGTTAGCAACACGTTAGTAACTTCGTAAGTAACGTGCAGGGTTTTTGGATGCCAAATTTGGCGGCGCTATTACACAATGAACTAATAAACGTTGGTCGTAAGAGATCCACGTTATAAAAAGTACCATAGGTTTACCGATATGGTGAGCCAACCGAAATTGGTGGCGATATTACACATTAAACATACAGACTTGTACATGTAAAGAGTTATCAGTCCGATTGTTGGCCCGCAGCTTCCGAGATCTGTTCGAGCTTGTTTTACAGCATTGAAGCTCTCATTTTAACACCGAGTGGTTAGCTCAATTGGTAGAGCGTTCGCTTTCCACCGGGGGG
>JAODUJ010303804.1:0-10006 GCA_027564615.1 Psolus chitonoides
ACGTGTGGAAATATGCATTTACATTTCAAAGGGAAAGTAAACACTTTTAGTAATAGCCAAGTATTGACATAGAAAAAATGACTTTAACATTTTCACACAGTAAGTTTTGCTTTGGATACTTGTCATCCCCCCCAGCACAGGTCGTGTCATTCTCAAAATAATCTTCACATAATGAATTGCATCCACCCATTTGCACAGCCACTCCCCTGTAAGCTAGTATAGGGAATTGTTCATATCGATATTATCGATGATAGCCTCCATGCCAATAACTTTAGCTGAAAGAACCCCCACCCCAGCACTGCAATTTGGGTCATTCTCAAAATAATCCTGACGACCTGACGTGATCGCATTTACCCCCAGTGAGGACTTATCGATGTTGACAATGACACAGATCACCAGCTGGCATGATCGCATCCACACATCCACGCAACTATTACCCAGAGAGAGTATGAGGACTTGTTCATATCATTGTTATCAATAACACCCTGATACCATCTGCTTTACCCAAAAGATGCCTCTCCCCCCCCCCTCCTTCAACTACGAGTTGGGTCGTTCCCAAAATAATCTTCGCATCCACTCATTCGCGCAGCCACTCGAAATGCTCAGCTGAAAAATAGTCGGGTATTCTACTATTCTATAGTTACTACCCGTATTCTCGTTCATCTTCCATGAGCTAATTAGTTTTGTTTGTATAATCCGAACCTCATGCTTGAGCCTGCAAAATGAGTAACTGAAATTCTTCGCACTGATTGGTCCATAGCTTCCGTGCGAATATTGTAAATGAACCAAACTAAACTTCTTTGAAAAGAACGTACAGTAGACTTTGTTCAACTTCAGATACCAAATTTTATTTGATATCATGATTTAGTTTACAGAGCCCCTGAAGCTCGGCTCATTTGATTAGCTGTTTGTGGTCATCACCTTCACATTTCTAATTTCTCAGTCTAGCCTAGTCGTTGAACAAGACATTAGATTCCGATAAGCTACAGTACACATATCTCCATACTACGGGATATGGAGGTTTTTGCAACATACCATATTACCCAGTCGGGTTCACAAACTAGTGCTGCACTGATGATCATGCTAATGCTATAAAACAAATTTCAACTTGATAATGTTTTCATAGTCACATGTACAGACTTACAAGAACTACATGTAAATCAAGGTACAGTAGTCTTGGCCTGGACAGAAATATCCATGATGTTAACCAATAGAACTATTAGAAGGTCATGGCACTAATTTTACATTTATATCATTCTATTTGGGTAACAGTGTTATTGCAAATGGTTAGGTTCATAACCAATAAAATGTGATGGTTAATGAAGGCAATTCCGTGCTTCCACATGAACAGTTGTTGCACCAAAAAAAAAGCTCTCGTGTTGTATTGAGTATTGTGGGATCGAGTCCATGCTAGACCAGTCCAACTGTGTCTTTCAGCAGGACATTTCTACTTTCCCTCTCATCCTCTGTGTGTAAAAAAGGAGACAATTTTTCTGATGAAAATGAATCTTCTTTATTTGAATGACAAAATAATGAGATATCCATATAATGTAGAATGACCCTTCCCAAAGGTCTAGCGCTGGGTCATGTGGTGGCACTGCTCAAAATATTATCGTATACTAATGGGTTGTGATTGTGTTTGAGAAATCATTACATGGTTCACCAATTAGAAAGTTTGGAAGCACTGGTGTAGAAAGTTACTGCAGCCTACTGTTCTTGGCAGGAATCTAAAAGATTCTTCCCAAATTTCCAGTGGCACAGAAACAGAGCATACAGTAGAATTGAAGCTTAAATTCAAATTCTAGTTTGTAAGCACCATTTGTGTGTTGAGATTTATATTGGAACAGCAGAAATGTATAGATCTTTGAAACTTTTTTATTTTGTCTTTACTTTACCAGCTAAAGCTGGAAAAGTCATGTGCAGAGTTGACCTCCCAACTGGATCTCTATCAGAGCTTCCTGGACCGAATGAATCGATGGCTGAACGAGAATAAAATAAAGGCAGAAGAACTCTTCAGGAAATTTGATACAAATCAAGATGGCATCCTCTCATATGATGAATTCAAAGCAGGTAATTTTTCTGGAAAATTCAGGTTGGTTCAGTACTTGGTTAAAGGCACTTTCCCCTCACCAAAATCTGCCAGAAATCTGTAGTACTGGTCAGCTCAATTGATGTTATGTATGGTACATTGACCGACAGAAAAAATATACACCCTTGGATGTGAAATTATCTTGTGGGTGATAGAACTAGTTTCTTTTCTTTTCAATACTTGGTTGAAACCAAGTTAAAGATATTTTTTCATCCAAATATTTAAAGAAGGGATGATACCAGAAGGGCTTCCATTAGTGTGCGTCATTGCATATTTGATGCATTGAATTGTGAAACATGCACTGTTCTTCAAGATATAAGGGTAAAAAGCCCTTTCACTTCCCATTGCAATGCACCAATTTATGCAACTAATCACTTTTGACAGTGTACTAGGTAGTCAAATACACTTTAACAGTTATTGGAATAAAAAATATATAAATACCCCTAGGATTAAATAAATAATGAAAGCCCTGTACCAGTTTTTGAGAGGAGATATTGTAACATCTTCAGAGAGGGAAATACCTGTACGTTCAATTGTGAGGAGGCTTACGTTATCATGGGTAACCTGCTTATTAATGTAGACCTGTACATACTTTTCAGGAACAAATCCAGTTACTGCCTACAGGCATAGGTTTATCCAGAAATTGTCCATCGGGGTGTGCATTTATAAAAACTGGGTGTGCATTTGTCTGCATTTTCTATGTATTCTATTGTATTTCTATGCTGAAAACCCAGAAAGTAGGGTGTGCATTTTGTTAAACTGGGTGTGCAAAACGTACGTGCACACCCTGCTGCCTCCGCCCCCGGCCTGCCTACAGGTTCATCTGAGCAGGTAATGACTGAGCATTGATGATGATTTTTTTCAGAGTTACCAGGGTATGAAAAAATATATGTACCAATATACATCAATTACAGAAGGGAGTTTAGAGGGGGGTAGACATGTTTACCTGTGCTCAAATACCGAGTGTACAAAAATGCCATTGACTTGAAAATTCTGTGCCACCCCCCGGAACGGTCACTGAATTCAAAAGAAAAGAATTTATACATATTTTATGCCCTAACTTCATATTTTATATATTTATCAATTCAATTTCCATTTCATTTTCTCATCCTCTTAGGTATGTTTGATCTCAATGCTCCCTGTAACAGCATCGAGGTTCATGTCCTTGCCGTACAGCTGGATAAAGATAAGAACAACACAATTGACTATTTAGAGTTTTCAAAGGGATTGTCTTTTCCTGAAAGGTTAGCAGTACTGTACCTTACTATCAAATGACTGATGTCATTCGTTGTTTTTACAAAGAAAACCTAAATGGTAAAGTTATTTCGAGACTAAATATGCATTATAAGAACACAGTGACTGATGGAAATTTTTCATACATCAATGAGACACTAAGTGTATCATCAGTTGTAAAAGGACTCTAATCCATGAAAATCATTAGCAATACCCGGGGGGGGGGGACCATTTCAACTTTTGGTTTGAGAAGAGGTTTCGTAGGTACATTTGTTGTTTTGTCTGTAGATTTGTACACGTGTTGGTGCATTTTCCTTCTCACCCTACAATCCTGCCAATGCTCTAGTAATGAAAATGATAGTTTCACGGTGTTGTTGGGAATAGCAATCTACTTTAACTGTTGGCCATTAACAATTATTTTGAAACATTGAACAGCACTTTAGTAACCAATAGTCTCACTTCTTCCACACTCCACAGAGAGTGTGATGGTCATGGGTGTGGGACTTGAGGGGGGAGACACGTCCCCTTGACTTTTTGCGAATGCTTCCATTGACTAGATTTTCACACAGTCAATTTATGGTCAGTGAGGTGATGTCCCCCTCCACTTTTGAAAATGAATCCACACCCTCGGGTAAGTGGGTATGGCTCAGGCCATGTGATCCCAGGATCGAGGGTTCAAGTCCGAACCAAATTGTTACATCATTGTGTCTTTGGGCAACACACTTTATCTAGAATGCTTCCCTCTAATCCACCTAGGAGTATAAATAGGCACCTATGATGCCCATAAGCATCGATTTGAGGGCGACAGAGAGGACATGTCACCCTCACATTTCTCGATTGCTCCCATTGACTTTTAAATTTTCATACAGTAAAGTTTTGGACAATGAGATCGCCCCTCCTTTTGAAAATGGATCAATGCCCATGATGATGCCAACTTGTAGTTATGGTAGCCCTATTTGTGCAAAATTCAATTAGGCTCATACCTGGTATGTGTGTTCATCATATGATCCCTATTGTTTTTGTGTGAGGTCAAAGGTCAGCAGAGGTCAAATAGTGAAAGTCTTGTAACCACCCTAACTTGACAGAGCAAACGTCAGTGCAGCTCGTACTTGGTATGTGCAGGATACATCACAGTCAGTATATGGACTCTGTTGTTTCTGAGGTCAACAGATCCAAACAATAAAATCCAGTTTTAAATCTAAAGGCAAGGAATCACGAAGAACTCAGCTCTTGTTCTTTTTATAGTCAAACAGATGAAGGGCCAGTGTTAAGAATTACTAAAGAAGAGATACAGTCCTGTCCATGCTGTAAGTTGGGTCTCTGGAAGCCATTCGTAGAGCCTGCAGTACGGTAAGGACCAAAACAAGGTCAAAACAAATTATTGACACAAAATAGATTATAAGGATTGTCCAGAGACTCCAGACCAAAGAGAAAACTTCTGAAAATTAGGAGAACGAAAAATTAAACTCAATGCTAAAAGTCTCAACCACGAATAGCATGTTCAGTTATTGAGTTATTGATTTTTGGAGTATTTAAATCTCAATTTTAATCAAGCATGTGGCAACATCAGTGATGTCACAGTTGCACTTGAGCTAAAAAATATCTTTGTAAGTCTTTAGTCTTTCAAATTTTAATGTTTTTTTTCGAACCATGTTGAAACATTATACCAAAGTTCTTCACCTTTTTGATTTTTTTGTCGTTGCACAAATCACATCCTCAAACTAACATTATTAAACAGAGTTTATGTTTTCGTGCTAGTACTCAGTCCTGGAATTCTTAGCCTAATACCATGATAAATTAAGCTTCACCATGCTCAATTAAAATGAATCTTAGTGCATATTAACTATGGAATATTCACTCTCATATCATTGCGATCTGCTTGCGATTCTTGCAGAATGGCTAGGTGAGTATCAAATGTTTACAAAGTTTGCAACGTTCAAAACGATCCGCAGTGGAGCGCAACCATTCCGCGATGAAACGCAGGATTTTGAACTAGTTCAAAATTTCTGCAATTTCCTCAAGGCTCCGCAGTGACTGCGATCCCTTGCGGAGACTTGCGGAAGCCCGGTGCCCACCTTGCGTATTGCTGCGGAAGCTTGCAAACTGTTGCGATTAGCTCGCGGACTTCAACTTTGACAATTCCAACTATCCAGCCTAATAAAAGGCATAAAAATGGTCACGTTTTCCACAATGATACGCACGATGGGCATAACAAATCTGCAAGCGCAATAGAATGCAATGAATCTCGATGAATCTCATGCGGTCGACTGCGGAGGTTCATCGCAAGCTTCCGCAGTAGATCGCAACGTTGCGGACTGCGGAATTCGCAACGTAGGCACCTGGCTTAAGAGATAAGTTCTCTTGTGAATGACCTTGTTGAGTGAAACTATATGATTTCTAAACAGGCTATTTTTGTCTATCATACTACAAAAAGAGTAAACAGGATGAAAGGAGTAAGCATTGGTGAACGAAATGTAAACAGCTTCAAAGGTATGCAGATGACACAGCACTTTTAGCTGAGAATGAATTCGAGGATAATTGCAAAGAATAGTGGATGAGAATAAAACCAGGAGTGAAAGATTGGGTTTGAAGATGAACATTAAGAAAACATAAGTCATGTTAGTTAATTGGTCGAATGAGGAAAAGGTGCTTAAGATCAATGTGGATGGAGAATCACCAGAACAACTTAAAAGGTTAAAATATCCTGGACAACACATAACTGATGATGGGCAATGTGACAGTGAAATGAAAACAAGAATAGAAATTGCAAGAAGCTCCTCCATCAAATTAAAAGATGTGTTAGCCAGCAAGAAGCTAAAACTGTCAACAACAGAAAAGAGATTGGTGATGAGATGCTACATGTATGTCCTTTCAGCTTTACTTTGTGCATCTGGGACCTGGACACTGTCCAAAGAAATGAATCATAAGATTGAGGCATTTGAGATTTGGTTGTTTAGAAAGATGCTTAAATGAGTCATATACTGACAAGATAAAGAATGAGGAGATTTTGAGGAGGAGGGTAATCGAGAAGAGAAAACTACTTTCATAAATAAAAGGCAAGAAGATGCAGTATATGGCCCACATTTTAAGATCAGAAGGACTTCAAAAACAACTTCTTGAAGGGAAGGTAGTTGAGGAAGAAGGAAAAGAGGAAGACCAAGGAACACGTGGTGTGCTGACAGAATCAGGTGGCGAACCATGACAGAGTCTCAATGGGACAAGGAACCAAATAGAATTTAATCATAATAGAATAAAATTTTATGATTTGCAAAAAATGAACCTCTTGTTAATTAATCACATCCTCTTTCCACATACAGCTATTCAAAATCATCTTATTATTTTGTAACAGGTACATCAGAATTTTGTTCAAGATGTTGACCTTTGAGAGCCTACGGAGTTACCCCGGCCACTTCACCAGTGTGGTGCATTCACACATACATGTGTATGGTTTGATATCCTTAATCAAAGAGGAGACAGACATTGCTACTACCAGGTTGAGACTCTATCTGAACAAAACCAAAGAATCTGTGGATTTGTTGATCCCTGACAAGACAATGGAGGATTATGGATTTAGGGGAAGTACAAGGGATGATCCAGAAGATGTGCTCATATATTATGATTTCAAAACAGAGGTTAATGACTGTCCATTAGTGAACTCTGACTACTACACTGATAACAGTTAATGGGTGCATGTGGCTAACAATACCTGAGTGATAATAATCAGCTTTGTAAAGAAGATCAAGTAGCGATTCAGGAGATACACATGGGATAATTATTCATGAAGGAGTGTTTATAAGTTATGATTTTGAAACAGAGGTTAGTGACTGCCCCTTGGTGACCTCTGACTACTAATTGGTGGCTAACAGACTTGATAGTAATATATTTTGTGAAGAAGATCAAGCTGTGATTTAGCAGTGGTACAAGATATAAGCCTGAAAATGTGCTAATGTACTATGATTTCAAAACAGATGTTAAAGGAGAACTGAGGGCTAAACTTTTGAAAAGATATGTTGCATAGCAATCAAATACAAGTATTTTACCGAGAATTCACAAATTTTGTTTGGTTTTTGAGGTATGATGTCTATGATGTCACACAGGGACTACGGTTTAATGTATTTCATTGTTTTTTAGTTCACCATTTAACTTTGATGACAACTGATATCTTTATCTTGGTTTGTTAACATACAATATATAAATAGAACTATCACTTCTAAAAGTTTTACTCAAAATTATTAGGTCATTTACGGAAAAATAATGAAACAAATTATCAAGAAATACATAGACGAAGCAGCTCGTCATGACATCATAGACTTGCTTCAAGTCTTCAACTTTTCAATTCACAAAAAACTTGATAACTTGAAAACTAAACAAGATTTTTGAATGCGTTTTTTTGGTGAAATACTTGGATTTGATTGCTCTACAATATATCCCTTCAAAAGTTTAGCCTTGAGTTCTCCTTTAATGACTGCCCATTGGTTAACTCTGATTACTACTCTGATAAGTTGATGGGTGGCTTATCCTGAAAAAGTGTTCATCAGTTATGATTTTAAAACAGTTAATGACTTCCCATTGATGACTTCTGACAAGAATTAATGGGTGGCTAATAAGAACTAATGGATGACTAGCTTTCTTCTTAACTCTTGAGCCCATGGCTCCGATATTACAGGGGGGATTTGGCGGGAGATTGGCTGGAAGGCAGCTTAAGCTTGGCCTATTGTCTGGCACATACCGGCAGGGTCACACCCCAGTGCCTCTGCATCCTCCTGCTTGAAATGTGCGGATGCTACTCGCAGTTCCAAGCTCGGCGTGGCCATGTGAAGAAGGGGGGGGATCAAAATCCACCTGGGCATGAGCTAAAGGTTAATAATATTTTTTGTTAAGATGGTGGTTAAGTGGCAATTTAGCAGAAGCACCAGGGACACACCTCAAAAGGTGCTTATATATGATGATTTCAAAATAGACTAGACAGTGATGGCCCATTGGTTACTCTGACTACTACTGTAATAAGAGTCAATGCATGTCTAGCAGTACTTGATAACATTCCATTTTGTAAAGAACATTAAGCTGCAATGTAGCAGAAGTGCGAAGGGCAATACTGAAGAGGTACTTATTATGATTTTGAAACACAGGTTGACCTCTTGACACTGATTGAGACTACAACTACTCTAATTAGAGATAATGGGTTGTTAACTTTAATTTAAAGTGGAAAATTAGCAGGAGCACAAGGGACAATCCACAAGAGGTGCTCCTGTATTATAATTTCAAAGGAGAGTTGACCAATGTTTTCCATTGGTCAACTCTGATTATGGGTCTGATAAGAATACTGGAGACCTTTTAGTGCCTTAAGTCATTTTTATGAAGGATCATGAATTCATGGGAAACACCAGGGATTTTCCCAGGGATAATCCATAGGAGATGCCCATGTACCATGATTTCACAACTGAGGTCAATGATTGCCCGTTGTTTGACTCTGACTACTACTACTTTAACAAGAATTAATTGGTGACTAACAGAACAAGATAATAACCATTCGGAGTTTGTAAAAATGATGATTAAGCTGCGATTCAGCAAAAGCACAAGGTAATAATCTCCAAAAGGTGCCTATATTTTATGATCTTCAAAGAAAGGATAGTGGCTGTCTATTAGTCAGCGCTGGGGGTATACTTCATGTAGCCCACCTGAATCTAACAATGGGAACTCTAACAATGTAAACCTTAACTTTGTTCAGACCTGTAAGTTTTTCTCCTATTGTTGGGGTTAGAATTCACATTGTTAGTCAGTGATGAATCGATTCAGGTAGGCTACACAAAGTATATCCCCAGCTCTGAATATAACATTGGCTGTAAACTTACCATCTTGTCTATAGTTGAATCAACAGTTGGAAACTGGGTGGGTTATATATACGGTACCAGGCATGATCAGGGGCTGGATGTCTTGTGGCTAACCCCTCATGAGAGCTTCGTGGGTGTGAAAGTGTTTTGGATGAAAGTGTTATGGATTGGTTATGGTAACATATTTCTTTTCATTTTCAGTGGCTGTTAGTGTTCTACTACTCGCGTTACAATGGCTGCAATGGTCTTCAATGCATGAGTATACGCCTACCTCTGACTTATATTGGTTTTTATGAAGCATTGGTTGGCTACTATCAGTGCATTGTTTCAATTTCATCGTTTGATGTTGACAAAACTACCTCATGTATTATTTTATGGCTAAACAAGTTTTAATTTTGACTTTACTAATTGGAGGGGGCATGCATGCTTTAGGGGTTAGTCTCTAACAAATGGTCATGTCTTCAAAGCAACCTACTTGGGTTTTCATTTTTACTTGAAAACCTTTTGTGGTAGAAAAAATATCAACAATTCAAATTGATTGATTGTTTATTCATTTATTGAACATTTGAAAGGATGGTAAAACTTGGTTAGCAAAATACTAATCTCCCCCCGAGTGACGAGGCCCTTGTAAACAAAAGTAAATACAAAGAGGAAATGTACAGAACATAAAAGAAACTGATAAATAAGTAAAACAAGGAAAGCCATTGGCTAATCAATAAATGAAAACCCTAATGAAAACAAAAAGATGTAAGCAGATTAGGAATTGATAAGAAATTGAACATTTAGAATTAAAAGAATAAAACGTATAAGATTACATCACAAACCTTAAACATGATTTGCATTAAGAGCCTTT
>JAODUJ010303915.1:0-10006 GCA_027564615.1 Psolus chitonoides
TTTTTTTTTTTTTCTCCCCCCCCCCCCCCCCCCCCCCTCCTCATCCTGCTGTCAGCAAATTCGGTTTTGTTGGTGGCAATGTCAAGTCTGTTAATGAGTACTTCTCGTATGATTCACTTGGATTACCAAAATATTTGTTGATCCATCCTGTAATATTTCCAAATCATCTAATAAGCCTATGTTGTCAACTTGTTGTTTGCTGTGTGGTAGGCCTATGCGGACGTGTTAACACTAAAGCCATATTAATTTAAGTAGCGAACATTACTTGTTACTCAATGTAACATATAGATCACTCTTAGGCAAAATAAAGACTCTGTGGCGTCCAGACTGACCCAAATTCTCCAGAAAGAAATCACCCAATTAGTCTTGAAACCCTAGTCTACATCAAGTTGCTAATGAGCACTTATAATAACAGAGTGATTCATTCTTCTGTCTGTTGGGAGCAGAGACGGACTATGTGATTGCTCCTTATTGGATTGCATGGTGAAGGTGCCATTTGGCAGCGTTTCAATTGCGACATTATTAAACGAGTGTGGATTTTACTACCTCGTTGTAGTGGATATTGAAATGATTACACTATGACTTTGATGTGTATGTTCTATTAGTCAGTGTAGATGGTCTATGGGGTATTCTGACTGTTCCCAGTGAAACAGTACAGGCTTGTAGGATAATTCAGTATGTCTATAGGCCTATGGTGATATATTCAGCAAAGACAAAAATGATTATGAAAAAATTTATACGAAAATGAATTATGTAGATTTATAGTCATGGAGGATGTGGGAGGATGGTATTTTTTCAGGCAATTTTCTTTACAGGTAAATAGGCCTATGTCTACTTAGAGAAGGATGAAATGTTTTTGGCCCAAAAAATCTTGACTGCCCACTCCCAATAGAAATTGTTCACTGATGCTATGCAAAAGTATCATTAAACAAGCATGGAATTTACTGTACTGCAGGTGACAATAGAATGATCAGTCCTAACATTGATGTGGGTGATGTTAAACCCTGGCCACAGATGACCACGACTACCCACGACCGAAAGAGACTCATTCGTCATGGGTAGTTGTGAATAAATCGTGGACAGTATGGCGTCTACAACAACACAATGCCACACCACTCCGACTCCGAAGTTACAGAGTGTCGTAGGCCTGATGCAATCCTAGCGGTGGCAGTGAAGAATTATCTCGGCCCTACAAGCCTGCCTCGGGCCGCTACTCTCTGATTGGTCAAATCACAACAAGACTGTTCGTCGCATCGCAGGGAGTGTCCACACCAACACGACGAGTACCGACTCCATCTGACTATGATTGAACATGTTTAATCGGGCCGACGGCTCACGACCCGACGGAAATCGATGTAATCGTAGTCGTGGGACTGGCCCCGCTGCCACGACTATAGCCGACATGACGTCTCGTCAGGGCTTTAGGCAGCCAGCTGTGCAACCGTGATTTGCACGGCCTAACCAACAAAAACACGGCCCATATTCGCCTGGGCGGGCCCCAAGACTATATGCTAATGCGCAAAGCGTTCAACAAGTGGAACACCCTGGTTTCCACAAATCACGGACTAGGAGCACAACCCTACCGAAAGCCTGGCCGAGTGTGAGTTCCCGATTACAACCATCTGTTGCACAAACGCATGTACACACTCGTACTCTAATTCTTTGGTTGAAGATGAGGAGTCACAAAGTACAAGAAATCTTTCAAATAATGCATATTTCTTTTTTAATTATAGTTTATGATACATGGTTACAATGTTCCTGAAGATGCATTCAAGGTCAATAATTCGTAGTGTTAATAATGAAAAAAATTATGAATTGAAATATTACTTTTATCAATAAATATTGTGAATTGAGGCATGTCCAACTTATTGCATGATATTTTGGATAGTGACTGACCATGACATTGATTTGTTTACAATAACACAAAGAAGCCAGGGTTCCCACCACTTGATGAAATTCCTGAGTTTAAAGTGCTCCTAATTAGACTCATGCTATGTACAACAGTGTCTAGAAGGGAGAGAATGTTTCTTCTGATCATTCTACGATATTCAAACTAATTAGACTCATGCTATGTACAAAAGGTGACTGCTCTATGTTCAGACGTCTCTATGTTCCGACATCTCGCCCATCATAAGATTTTGTCAGACTTACATGATGACTCTCATGTTCGGAAAATGTTTGGTCTAGTCATGCAAGAAAAATAGCCTCCCCATATTACGATTTTTTCCCCACTTTATGACTTCCCATGTATTTTATTTGATACAAGAATGCTGTGTAGAAGAGGAACTGAGCAGCAATTCCAATTTTGTCGGAATCAAAATAGTTTTCGATTCCGTAACTTCAGCCAAAGGGATCCATGCAGTCATGAATGCGTGTGTATGTGTGTGCGTGTGTGTCTGTGTGTGTGTGATGCCAAGCTTATACCCACTGTCTTGTCTCGCCTGAACTATGTTCAGAGGAAGACTTATGGTGGTCACTATGGCCATGTGTGCGTGTGTGTGTAGAGTTGTCGGAACATAGAGACGTCGGACCATAGATACGTAACCGTACAAACAGTGTGACACTGACAGTCTAGTAGAAGGGAGAAAATGTTTCTTCCGATAGCTTTACTCTAATCAAACTACATTGCATTGTTGGTCAATGCATTGCTTGCTACACACCTAGTGTCATTGTTAGTTCTTTTGGAGTAGCGTTCTCCCAAGCCTAATATGGCTCATAGGGCCGGTGCTGATATCCGGTTTCCTTGACATGAAGCAGAAGAGAGTATGGCACTCCCCCATGGTGGGATGACAGTCCATCGCTGAATAACCCTACCCGAAGCTAGTACCCATTTTCAGCTGGGTGGACTGGAGCAGGTCTGAATAATGTCTTGCTCAAGGACACACCGTAGCACCTCGGGTGGGACTCGAAACTCGCAACCATTGGATCAGAGTCACAAGCACCATCATTAGGCCACTACATCCCTTTGCCTGAGCACAAACCAAAATTTATTGTCAGTTTCATGTGGCAGGTGGCACAAGACATGTGCGATCATAGAGAGAATAGCAAAACTTAGCCTTCATTTTTTCAGGAGTTCCCCCAAGTTTTCCCTGATTGTTCGTGTTTTTCTCAAATTCCATGGGTTTTACCCGACTGGAAAATGCAAATTAATTTTCAAGGTTTTCCCTGATTTCAAGAATGGCTGGGAACCCTGGTAGTAAAATAAAATTACATTATATAATGATTATTTGTGATGCTGCTCTGAAATAAAAAATACAGATCGAATCAACATTAACCTGCATTGTAGAGATGACAACCACTCTACACTTTAGGACCCACAAGACTCAAGAATAAAAGAGCTGCAATTGGCAACCCTGTTACCAATGACACAAAGTTCCAGCAACATCGACAATAGCAACATTCAGGAGGTTCTCGCAGTATAGTTTAACTGTAGTGAATGTATCCATCCTTATGCGTTAACCTGACTGGGATCATTCCGAGGTCAATTTACTGGCATTAATTAGCAGCTTCGTTTTTTTTTACTCTTGCCTTTATTAAAAGCAGCCTTCTGTAGACCAGTTGGCTGTTCTAATATGACTGCAGTGGGCTTGTGATATACTCCTTATGTATTACTATCATGATGGTATTGCAATCTATAAATGAGAGGTGTGCACAAAATAAAGTACACTGAATCACAGACTGTCCTCTCGGCCTAGACTAGTTAGTGTAATGTGGAGCCATGCTATTAAATGCCAACATTGGCCCAATACACATGTATGACATGGAATAACAATTTCGTTTTCTGAATAAATATTATGTTCTATTCAATTGCATATTGAATTATACAGAATATAGACAATGATGTGAAGTGTGACACCTACTATGAGCATGAGAAACTGTCACTGCTTATAATGCGATCGTTATTAGATCCACAGCTTAATCAACACGTAATCATAATCTCCACATGCATGGAGGCACATGTCATCAAGATGCACTGATATGATCTTGATCTTAGGCCAGCAATCCATCAAAACCCACAGCGCATTATCAATGCGTTATTAAAACTGCCATGTGAATGCATCGGGTGATCAGCGGCTGATCAATGTTAGGCGATCAACAGGTGATCAATGTTAGGCTGTGGGGCTTGACGCACACATATGCAATGTCTCCTTACCACTGTTGTTCACAAACAGTGCAAATCGTGTGGGTGCCCTTTGATGATGACCTCACGATCAACAAAACATGCATGTGGACAGACTGTAATGATCAATTAAGGACCATCACTCACGTCCGTCCGATGGGGATGTTAAATGGTGGTCCCCGGAGCAGGATGGGATTGTAATAGGTACATGCCTGCCTGGTTATGCTCTGAACACTATTAGCGAAGAGAAGGCGAGCCTTCGCCAGTGTTCATTCATGATCACATAGCTTCAGGGTTCCTCGATGAGCCATAATTGGCTTCTTGAACCCGTTGAAATCTAAATCTAATTTGGGGGCAAATTACTCCGCGAAAAGTGTTCCCCCTCAAAGAACTAGTCCCTAAAAAGTTCGGTTGGTAATTTTTATGACATGCTATCAGGTACTATGGTCTTTTTGATGTTGTTGGGTATAAAAGTAAGTATACATTGTGTAAAAATTCGGAAGATTGAGGGTAATTTGAGTAATTTTAGATACCAGCTGCCGGGATTTGAAAATTAGTCCGCCAAATCAGCTGTATGGGTAGGGTGTCCAACCTCAAACTTCGCCATCTCCTAACTAAGAATATCGATGGTGAAGGTATGGAAATTTGTAGGTTCGGTGAATGTCTAAGATGTCAGCTTTCAAATTAGGGGTGCCGTATACTAAAGTTTAGTATACCAGCTGCCGGGATTTGAAAATTAGTCCGCCAAATCAGCTGTTAGGGTATAGGGTGTCCAACCTCAAACTTCGCCATCTCCTAGCTAAAAATATCGATGGTGAAGGTATGGAAATTTGTAGTTTCGGTGAATGTCCAAGGTGTCAGCTTTCAAATTAGGGGTGCCGTATACTAACGTTTGCGTTTGAAAGAGCTATGGCGCCATGGCGGCCACTCCAAAAACTCAAATGAGTGTTTAGGTTAATGGAGCAATTAATTGTGGTGTGCACCCTTCGTGCCCTTAATGGCTTCCTGATACCTGAACCTGTAGAACCTGTTTAAATATAAATCTTCCTTTTAATGACAAGGAGAATAAATTATGTAGAAACTTCATCTGAAGGAGAAGTCAACAGCTATTCAATCTACCTTTTAATTACAGGGCACCATTATCGATTAACATTTGCTTTGCCATTACAAAGATAGGATTTATTGGCAAATCATCCTTCAACCTGGCTAGTTCTCAGAACAGATTTTTATTTGGACTTATTTATTAGCCACTCGCTAGTGCTCTAAGCAACTGGCAATTACCAAACATGAAGAATAAAGAACGATTGGAAATTTTCGGGAATGAACCAAAAACATCAGAAGTAATGAGGGTAATGTGTCTGTTCAAAAAATCATTTGTTCGAATTTGTTCCAATGATATGACGAGAATCGTATAGAAATCGTACTTTTTTCATTCTGTCGTCCAAAATTTACCAGAAGAATATTTTTAGCTATCAGATTATGTAAAGTTAAAGGAGTTCAGTGAGTTTGTGTGGTGCCAGATTGTCGTCTCATGTAATCCAAACAATACTACTGTTATGAGATAAAACAAAATCGAAATAACTCTGTCCTCTAATCTTCACTTTGAAAAAAATGTCATTATATGAAGAACAGGGCTGCCTAACACGAACCTAAGCCTAATTAGCATATAATTTCCCGCAAAATTTCCAACATTGCAACATTCAATAAATTATTCAAGCAGTAATATTCTCTGGAAGTGGATGTATTTATGACAATATTGTCTGGTGGTAATGAATGGTCTAAATAGCAATTAATAACATTTTACTCTCCAGGGGCGGCGATTTATTCTCAATATTTGGGGGGGGGAATGATGGTTTCCCCGAACGCTTTGCGCACTAGGCCCTGGTATGGGGGGGGGGCAGCTCATGCGGGCCCCTGTTGCCCCTGGAAGCCATGCAATTTGGTGGCAGATCGACCAATTTACATATGATATTATGTGCGCCATATTTCTCATGGAATGTCACCCCCCTCCCCGGGATAGCCGCCCATGTTACTATCCTCTCCTCGGCTGCAATAGAACCTCACCGAGCTCCTCTCGGTGTGGAAAATTGGCAAATCCCGAATTTGATGTGCTGTGGTTAACATACCAGATAATGATTGCTAAATGATGATGATGGGTTAACCATGTTCAGGAAAATTTAGGGGAACCTTAGTCGAATTGATTATGTCGAATTGTTTATAGGCTACACACTTCCCCAACAAATAAGATAGCATAATTCACTTCATCACTATTATGCTAGCTAATCGACTATGAAATACTCATGCACGTCTCATTTTCGTGTATTGGTATTCGCGTACATTGACGCTGAAGTCGACACACAAACCTAGCACCTACATAACAAGTTCCTTCTTCTGAATAAAGCTGCAACTCGAACATTTCAGTTCACGATGAAGGAATGTCATCGGAATAGTCTAATTCAGCGTAATTCGTCAATCGAGTCAATTACATAGGCCATCTAATCCACTGTTCGTATTTCGTAGAAATCAGTGATTACAACAAATTAGATTTCCTATTTTGGCTTGAAATATTCATGCACGTAGGCTACGTCTCTTCCGAAAGATAGGTGTATTATTGAAGATGAACTCTACGCACAACCTTGCGGAACCTCCCTTCTTCGTCCTGCAGTAACTAAGTTACTCTAGGGGTTACACGTGGTTAGCTCAATATTGCCCCTGGGGGAAGTTCCAGGAAAATGACGAATGAATAGTATAAAATGATATATTATTGACAGTTTTGTGGAGGAGAGGCGACAAACTGTCATTTTACCTGTCACATTCGAAAAAAGGCTCGTTTAATAACCAGTGCCGCATCGACAAAGGTATACATAAAATGTTTCAATGAGAGGCGAAGAGATACATTGACATGGGCGGCAAACACCGATGGTAATCTCGTCATGCTTGACAGCTTGAACACATTCCAGTTTTGGGGCGAGTCAATAGGTACTTGATGTGCGTTTACATGGTTTGCCACTTTACGTCGTTGTTCGCGAAGCACGTTCAATTGAATAAACTATGAAATACGATCAAGAGAGAATACAGTTCTTGTCATTATTCCCTCGTCAATCGTAGTCGATAACACATATTACAAACTCCTGGTGTCTGAAAACAGAATATATAATTTTCGTGGGCGTACAGCTATTATTTAACTGAGCATGCATACGTTTTGGCAGTTTATAAGTTAAATTTTGAACGGTGACGGACACTAATAGGTTACGAAAATGAATTGTTAGGGTTTGCACAAACGTAAATTTAAACAGCATAACGTTAAATCGAAAACATTCAACAAGTCATGCAATTAGAAGCTGGGTATACTATTATAAATATGGGCCTATATATACTCGCTTGTCGTCCTTAATTTTGAATGATCGCCTTCGCTGCTTTTCACACAAAACAACCTTCCTACACACAAACAGTCGTAATTCATGCTTAACAGATGCTTTGATGTGTTTTCTTGAGAAATCGAAGTCTCTGACCCATGTAAACAAAATTAGGTCCAACTAAAATCCCAAATAAATCGTGTGTCAGTGACGTTTTGGATAAACCTTGATCAACCTCACGTCATCGCTTCTATGGCAGTATCTATAGTCAGATAGTTGCGGAGGCCGCCGTTAATGTCTTGTTTTTTACCAGTCTAAGTGTTAAATTACCGTTACGATAAGATGTAAGCCGGACTTCAGGGAGGGTTGTCAACTCTCATTATGTTGCGTATATATCGTTTCCTTGTCGCTGTTTAATTGGGAAAAAGACTTGTTTCTGATGCCATTGCACGACATTCGAAGGTTTGCCTGTAAAAAGATTCAGTGAAAGAAGTTTTATGACATTTATTTCTCGTAAAAAATCATCAGTTCATTTAATCATGCTGACTGGTGGAGCTACTTAACTTCTCCGCTAATCTGCATATATATATAATTATATATATTACCTCTAAGATGATTTGTCCAATATGCTCATTGTCCCTTTCCAGTTCATAAACTCTTTTCATGTTTTTTCCTTCTTTTTGAACAGGGTAATGGCTTATGGCAGAACACCAAAGGACGAAGGCTTCAGTTGTTTCCGAAGCCCCTGATCCATTTATCTGACGTTGAACGACGTCATCTGAAACTCGTCGCCCAGCAGAAGTTACAGCAGCTGAACCTTGGTCAAGTCAATATACCACGTGGTGAGTTTAAACCATTATCGTATGGGGGAGAAAATAGTAGGTAGCACAATATGGGAACCAGTCACCAGATCCACCCTCCACATTGGCCGCTTCGTTGGTTAAGTCCACGCCTATGGTTGGCCGTGGCTGCCAAAACGTACCGTACGTGTTGTGTTGATTGCATCATTATCGTTTAAGGGAACCAAATTGTAGAAAGCCTAGCATATGTTAGCTCGTCACCGCTTCCTTTTCTCTTTCTTCACCAATTCCGTCAGTAAATATACTACGTGATGGGTTTGTACCATTATCGTATGAGGGAAGAAAAGTATAGGCAGTAGCCGCAGTAGTATATGTTAACTCGCCACTGCTTCCTTACCTCCCTATTCACAATTTCATCAGTTGATATGATACATTGTATGTTAGCACAAGGAAATTGTTGGTAGCCCAATATGATGAGAACCCGCCGCCTTTTACTTAGGCGTAGAAAGATAGCGTAATCAAGCTTGTTGCGCTGCCAATCTCACTATTTAATGTTTTTCTCGCCTTTTCCTCTCATGGTACTGCCATGGCATATTGTATACATGGTACTCAGTTTTGAGCAATGGAGTAAGGAGAAACGGGCGTGGTACTCCAACTCAGGAGTGATGAACAGAATCATACCACACCATCAATGTATTTCATAGGGTAAGATATGGCGGTTGGACGTGTGAGTGATATATATGCGGGTGCGTGCGTGTGTGCTTTGTCTTTGTGGGTCGGTGTACAGCAAACATATGATAGTCATATAGACCAGCGATCCGCAGGCATTTAGACAGGCGACGAAATAAAAATGTCAGCAAACGACCACGACCCACCCGCCAATAGCAGGTCGATTCAGTGAAGCCCTGTTGTAGAGGTAATGTTACAAATAAAACGAAGTCAATGGATTTTGAAGAGGATTGTTGTGCTCAATCTTCGGCACAAGTGACATCACATGGCAACACCTGGAGAACCAAACATTACTCCGCTCGGAACGCAAAAAAGGGAGTTGTCCTACGCATGGGTTATAAACGGCACACTCAGCACAAATAATGTAACATGACTTGTCATCGATCAATTAAAATTAAATAATGCTCGCAATGCGAGAGGAAATGTTTGCTTGCCATGTCCGATATTTGGTTTTCAAACAGCACATACGGCAACATTATAGCAGATGGCATCACAAGACGAGAAGGAATAAACACAACGAAGCGCGAAACAATATTTGTATTATCATGTATGATCTTCGGGATTACACAATTGAAAGGAGACCACATGACAAGACAGGTAAAAGGAGTACTATTATGGGCGGAGCGCGCAAATTTCAGGTTACAATGTCCGAGTTTGGCGTTGTGGACGGCACATGGGCCGGCACAAAAGACACCAGATAGCAGGGCAGGACAACTTCGATGGATTGTGAAGCAACCTAATTTGTTACTGACGGAATCCTACAACATGTACTGATAAATTTGAGCGCTTCTGACAAAGTCTGGCCACTCACCTGATTTTTTTGCGACCCACTTTTGGGTGGCGACCCAAAGTTTGCGGAACATTGATATATAGACTCTGCAAAGTCCGATGTGGCTCGACCGCCCCGTGGTACTGATTTTGATTTGATTTATACTATGGGTTCAGGAAGCCACTTAAGGCTCATTCGAGGAACCCTGGCCATGTTGATCGTGGATGAGCAC
>JAODUJ010304026.1:0-15428 GCA_027564615.1 Psolus chitonoides
AACCTACCCACCAAGTATGAGACCGATCCAAGATACCCTCTTTGAGTTATCGTGATTACAAGCCGGTGTCACAGACATAGAGACAGACATACATACAGACACACAGACACACATGCGTGACTGCATAGATTCCTTTTGCCTCTGGCAAGGAATCAAAAACTATATACCCATTATGATGAACCTGCATACCAAGTAAGAGCTCAATCTAAGTTAGCATCATGAAGTTAGGCTCCTTTACAAAGTTTTCAGTGTTTGACCTCTATTGAGCTCACATGACATTTGGCTCATATCAAAAACAATAGGAACCAAATACACATTTGTCACATTATGGGTAACATGGATACCCAGTTTGAGCTTAGTCCAAGTTTGACCATTACTGACCTCAGATGACCTTTGACTAAATAGTAAAAAGAATAACAATCATATGCAACTAAACTATAAGGAACCTGCGTACCAAGTATGAGCTCAATACAAGCTAGCATAATGACGTTACGCTCTTTGATACGCTTTTCAGTGTTTTGCCCATAATATTGATCTTACACGACCTTCGACCAGTAGCA
This sequence comes from Psolus chitonoides, assembly GCA_027564615.1. Classification (NCBI taxonomy): domain Eukaryota; kingdom Metazoa; phylum Echinodermata; class Holothuroidea; order Dendrochirotida; family Psolidae; genus Psolus; species Psolus chitonoides. Next base: position 561 of record JAODUJ010304026.1, read on the forward strand.
AAACCAATACAAGCAATATACACATTATTAGGAATCTGCATAACAAGTATGAGCTAAACCCATGTTAGCATCATCAAGTTAAAATGTTTTATACGGTTTTCAGTGTTCGACCCCTATTGACCTCAGATGACTATTGAAAATTACCCCAAAATCCTTGAACACCCCGAAGGTAGCACTACTGGAGGATCATTACGACCAACTCTCAACACTATAAAATGAAATACGTAGAACTTGAGGCTTTCAAAGCGAGTATCTGTGTTTGGGTGCAAGGAAAGACTTTCCCTCACAAAACGTAGCTCCTGCTGTATAGTTCCCCATAGTTATTTATGGAAAATCCCTCACGTAAGTTTCCCCTGATACATTGCCCAATTTGAGCCTGGAACTTGAAACTCGACGGCAAACAATTTTGGCTATAGGCTAAGCCCTATAGCCTAACGTCAGTTCATGTAGACTGTTGAATGTTTAAGATTTCAATTTTCAAGATTTCCTCCGATTGTTTCCAAAAGCTGGCAACTTTGTGAGATATTATAACATCATCTGTTCCCTTTGTAATCGCTTTGCTGTGTGAGAATGAAGACATATACCCGCTGTTAATTATCATTTAATGACCACTATTGACCCTTAGGTGACCTTTGACCCAACATGTCTGGTCATCATCTAAGGATCATCACAAGGCCCGTTATCTAAGAATCATTGTGGTCAAGTTTCATCAAAATCCACTATAGCGCGTATGCATAGGATCCATTTGAACAATTGTGAACATATAGAAGATATGATAGCGTGACAGGCGGAGCACAGTCAACATATCTTACTCCAGCACGCTGGTATGAGATAATAATTCAACAGATTATTGTCTTCATCAAGTTTCTTCTTTCAGTTAATTGAGAAAAGAAATGAACATTTCGGCCTTTTCCGTAATTTCATAATAACTCGTCTGGAAAAACATTGTCTTTCTGGATATAGACCTAAAAACGAGGATTTGTACCATTTGCAACGATATCGAGAAACGACAAGACGCCTCGTACCTGTAACAGTGAATAATAGAGACTTTTGTCTGCGCATGCCGCTATCGCGCAACCGAATTAGGGCATTCTCGGGCCGTCAGGTGCTCGAGAAATGTAGCAGCTATGCCATTTCCGAGTTCCGCGTGGTTCCATGAAGAGGTACTACACAGAATCATGCAGTAACACGTCTGGAAAGACTGTCGTTTCTAGATGTAGGCTTGAAAACGAGGATTTTGACCATTTTCAACGATGTCCAGAAACGACAGGATAGTTCCAGACGCTTTTATTACAACTGAACTTTTTGGTACTTGATTCCATTGTTTTGCCTAGCGATGTAATCACGACAATATGAGGCTCTGTAGATAATAATTATGACCAAACAACATCATTCCAGGCTTGGTAAAATGCCACATTACCAGTGTGACAATCAATGATGTCACCGTGAAAAAATCAAGATCTGTCAGGCTTTTGGAGAGAAATGTAAAAATGTGGCAACAAATCATACCATACCAAATTATATTTATACCAACTACGGAACAACTCTTGTAACACAACCCACAAGAAACTGTGTTTCATTTTGTCGAGATTAGGCATTCATAAGATTTCAAGAAGCGTCAGAATGGATCGGGATCTTACAGAGTGCAGTGGCAACACTCAAAACATATTAACCCTATAGGCCATGTCTGGGTCGTATGTGACCCCAGCTCTTCCCCTGGCCACGACACGCTCGAAAACTGCGAGTAGCGAAAGAATACATTTAGCAGGAAGATGCAGGGGCGCCGAGGTGTGACGCTACCTGAATGTCGCGAACAATGGGGGCTGTCTTAAGCGCCTCCTCGGCCTTTGTTGCGCAGTCCCCCTGCCCAATAAGAGCCATGGGTTATATAGTTATTGAAGAAATACTGCTTTGTCTCAAGTGACCATGGAAACAAGACATGCGCTTTACAGAGATTTGCCTGCCTTCGACTATCCATAGCAGGGATAGTATCACCCTATAGACCATGTCTGGGTCGTATGTCACTCCAGCTCTTTCCCTGGCCACGACACGCTCGAAAACTGCGAGTAGCGAAAGGATACATCTAACAGGGAGATGCGGGGGCGCCGAGGCGTGACGCTACCGGAATTTCGCGAACAAACTAGGGGCTGTCTTAAGAGCCTCCTCGGCCATTGTTGCGAAAAGTCCCCCTGCTCAATAACAACCATGGGTTATCTGGTTATAGAGTTAAGTATTTAAGTTATATGATTTGGAGCCTCATATCTCTCATTCACAAAACAATTTGAAAACCATTAGGTGGGCATCAATTGGGCTGACCAGAAAGACAGATCACTAGCTGATTGTGGGCGAGGGAGGTTGTTCTTTAAATGATTTGTCGGAGCGTGGTGGCCTTTTGGTTGATGCACCCGACTTGTGATTCATGGCTTGTGCAATCGAATTCTGGCTATGCCACCGTTGCGTCTTTCATCTCTAGTACCTCACTCTACCCAAGTGCATGGCTAGCGCGACCTTTTTTCGTTGGGTGGTTAACATTCCATTAGGGCACATATATAGAGTTCAATGTCCAAGTTATAGACAAATAAAAAGTATGACTGCGCTCGAACATTTTTAGGTCACTATGTCCAATCTTTGGTTCATAGACAGAAATTTTGTTTCATGTTCCTCTTTTCTGGTTAAAGATGCCCTTTTGAAGGCCCATTTTCCAGAAAAGTCTATACTTTTCTGGGAAATGATACCACACTTTCATTGAGTTTCTGGGAAATGGGCCTCAAAAAGGCATAATTAACAACAGCAAAATGGCACATCAAACAACATTTGGGGTGGATATGTACACCCCCCATCCCCCGCAGGCCCTGAGGTGTAAGTGGGTACCTGCGAGGTAACTTGTACAGTGTCGTGCATGCCGTAGTGTGGCAGACTATCTCCTGGTGGACTGAGATGTGACACTCCAGTATAAAGCGTTCAATGATTGACATATATGCATACTTGTGGGTGGGTTTGGATTACATTGTAAGGGCTTCGAAGCCTTTGCTGAAAGCGCTATATAAAAGAAATTTGAACTTTTTGAATATTCACCTCCTTTGCAGATGCAGCATTTACTTCGCAGGTCAACGTCACAGGAACAACATCGTCACTCTCAGTAGAATAATCCAAAATGACCGTACACTGACAACATCTCAACAGGGCCAAGGTACACCAGATGATAAACATAATTGGATAATACATGATGGCCAGATAGGTTAAGAAGGAAGCAATAAAAATGAACGATTCTACATTCAAAGTGTCATAGATATGATTAGAATATCAATTTGCATACCCGAATTGTTCCTTGTTGCGCAATGTAAATATATCAATGGTAGATCAGTTATTGTTCAGACGATTCCACTATCTATTCGAGTTGAGGAAGTCCCCTTCCTAGCATCCACAACAAATCCTCTAGGACTCGGGAGAATGTTAAAACTGATGACAGGCTAATAAGCTTAGGGCTCGACAGAACGCTAAAATCTTTCAACTATTGGCTGCTATTTTGTTTTTACGTTCAAATGTTCTCAGCTTACAACTGCAAGTAAAGTAACCGTTCAGCTCCTGATCAGTCTATCAAAGGTAAATGATGGTACAGATATGTCCAATATAATGTTTGCAAGGATGAGATATTGATGATAATGACACACAAAACATTCCATCAAGCGACAAAGCAGCTAACAGTCTTATAAAATACCAGGAAACAAATCATCTCTCAGCTTAGGCTTCTTTGCCTAATGTGGTAGAATATTGATATCAATATTGAAATAAGCATACAGATATATTCCCACAAAGCGTCTCAGAAGTTTTAAATTGCAAAGACAAATACAACCACCTTGGCTTTCTTGAGTGACATTGAGACAAGAATCGTGCCTACCTCTGAAGGACACGATGTTCTGCTTTGATAACATGTCAACGTTTCAAAGACAGACCTTACGGTAATACAATTAATCACGACTTGAATACAGTATGCACCGCCTAAATAGATTGTACGAAACCAAAACTTTTTTCTGTTGAATAGGCCTTTTTTTACGTAGGTACTTATACTAGAATACTGGAATTCATTGAAAGTAAAACTCATGTTAATAATTATCTGCAGAGGGTCGTTCAGGTCTCTTGTTCGTTAATATTAACACTCGAGGGTGAATATAAACACCCATGAAGAGCGATGCTAAATTAGCAACTGCTTTATAAATATTTCAAGTATCATTAGATGAATATAAACAATGGGTGAAATGATTATGGGGAAAGTTCCCACAGAGTCCTAAGATTTTTCTTCGATTAAATCAATGCTAGTTTCATCATGATTAGGTAGTTATCTTATTTTAACCCCACACACTGACGTAAACAAGCTATTGTTCCATTCATTTCAGGTACTTATTTGAAAAAATTCAGTATAATAACCCTGTATTATCAACGTGTAAAGTTTCTAATATAGATGCGGTTAATGATCTGAAACAATATGATTAGAAATGAAACTATTCAGCAGAATAAATCTGTTCTTCTTTAGCCTTGTTATAGATTCCAGGAATATCAGCAATCAATGAATTTACATATTAAAAGTTATTTTCCCTAGGCATTATAATTTTACAAGGTTTCAAGTGTACCCAATCAGATGATTAAACCTGTCACGTCCCAGGGGTTGCAGTTCATATTCCCAGGTTCGTTAAGTTTTCATCGAACCAAAGTAGTCCAAGAGCATAAGCTAAATCATGGAAATAGCTCATAACAAGCTGAATTTTCTCATAATATGTCCAGGATTATGAGTAGAATAACATACTAAAAGTCCCCAAAAATCCCCCTGGAGCTCTTTTTCTCGAAATCCAAATTGGTGTCCATAATGGCCGCCATTTTCCATTCTTACCATAACTAGAAATGAAATGAAAGTGTTTAAACATGTTTTAAGGTGCAAGAAATATGATAGAATAATTATTTACAGCAAAATGTTTAGATGTAACCTATAACGCAATGGTCTATCCTCTCCTCGATATTATGTGCTTACACAGGGCTAGTATTAAATATAATTGTTAACAAGAGCCGAGAGCTACGTGATTCCTTGCCTTTAGATTGAAAACCTGATTTTATTGTTTGACCTCTATTGACCTCAGATGACCTTTGACCTCAATAAAAAACAACAAGGTCCATGTACTAACTATGATTAACACACATACCATGTATGAGCTCGATCAAGTTTGCTCTGTCAAGATACGGTGGTTACAAGGTTTTCACTAGTTGACCTCTGTTGACCTTGGACCTCAATCATAAACAACAGGGTTCAATTCATGTACTGTACTGTACCTGATTACGAGCTAATTTTGGTAAAATCAGGTTTGGTCCCGCCCACCATGAATATTAATGAGATGTCGTATTACCCACACATATATTACACCTCCTACCAATACCACCAAACCAGGTTTCATAAAAGACAGACATACGGTTACAGAGATATCATCATTTAAAGAAGTTCACTCTGAACCCCGCCACTCATTAATATCAATGAGATCAATACCGACATAAACAGGGTTCATCTACTCACTATGGGTAACCTACCCACCAAGTATGAGGCTGAACCAAGTTACCCCCTTTGTATTTGCCTGAGTACGAGCTCATTTTGGTAAATTTATGTCTGGCCCCGCCCATCATGAATATTAATGAGATGAGATGTCATATCACCCACACATATACTACACCTCCTACCATTACCACCAAACCAAGTTTCATCAAAATCGGACATATGGTTGCGGAGATATCAACATTTGAAAATTCACTCTAAGCCCCGCCCACTCATTAATATTCATGAGATCAGAACCAAAATAAATAGCCATCATCTACTCACTATGGGTAACCTACTCACCAAGTGTGAGACCGATCCAAGATACCCTCTTTGAGTTATCGTGATTACAAGCCGGCGTCACAGACAGACACACACACACATGCATGACTGCATAGATTCCTCTTGCCTCTGGCAAGAATAAAAAATGTATTTAATTATTTGGGGCTAGTACAAAATTTGACTCGAAAGAGTCATGCATAAGTGATAATTTATTCAATTTTTCAAAGGTTTAACTTCTTAACTCGGACTAGGGTTTTGAATATTTTTATAAAATACTGTAATCCAACTTACCTTATAAACATCTGACCTCTTGGCTAGAGGCCATGAGTGAGAGGTATCTCCCATAGGACCAGCCATGTACTGCTACCCTGGATAGATCCAGGTACCCCTTCTGACAGGCAATCCACTTCAATCATTGATCATCTCATTGATAATGTACTGTAATCCAAGCCTACCTCATAAACATCTGGCCTCTTGGCTAGAGCCACGAGTGAGAGATACCCCCCATAGAACCAACCATGTACTGTGACCCTGGATAGGTCCAGGTACCCCTTCTGACAGGCAATCCACTCCAATCATTGATCATATCAATGATAATGTACTGTAATCCAAGCCTACCTTATAAACATCTGGCCTCTTGGCTAGAGCCATGAGTGAGAGATATCCCCCATAGGACCAGCCATGTACCGCTACCCTGGATAAGTCCAAGTACCCCTTCTGACGGGCAATCCATTTCAATCCCTCCACCTGGTCATCTAGCTCATAGACACCCTGGATAAAACAAGGACAAAGTTTGGTAAATACCATATAAGAACAAAATGCGACAAATAAGTCAAATTGCGACAAATAGTCAAACTCATATCTGAATTGCCATTTTGTTGTTTTCACAGCCAGATTCCTAAATCCGACCATTTGAAATTTCCCCTGGTCATTCTGTGAGAGAAAAATTGGCTGAATTCTAGCCATAGTGCAATTTTATGACAAAAAGGACAAAATATTATCAAAATCTCATTATTACTCACTCACGTTTTGGCCCTAAATTCATAGACAAATATTTGCTATTTTGTCTGAAAATGTGATTGTGATGTAATGGAAATTGAGTTCGACTATGAGAAAGACTTCTACGTCCATACTTGACTGTAAGGATCCATGGCTATCTGGCAACCCAGATGTGAGTCACGGCTAAAAGTGATTGCATTCATAGCTAGTTTTGTGACTTGATTCAAGTCATCAATTTGAGTCACTGTCAGACAAAAGTTTCTAAACTAGAGCACCAATTGTGCAATAGGCTCATACCAATTCCAGACCTTTAATCCCTCCACTTGGTCAACTCATGAGTCAACACATCTTTAATTGTATTTGATTTGATTGACACCATTTACAATTTAAAACAATTGATGCTACGTTTCCTCAAGAGATGCATGTGGTATAGTGGTTACATTACTCGCCCCACTTGCTGATGGTCAGGGATGCAGTCCCGGCCTGGTTGGGAAACCTGTAGCCATCTTTCTGTCCACGCAGCAGTGAATGATAACCTAGTGAAAGAGCTGGGGAGGGAAAGGTGGCAAGGACAAAGACTGGCTGCCCTACCTTACCAGGCTGTTGTCCTGGAACATGGCCATGTGATAGACATTATCCTGACACTTTGTCGAGAATATAGGACCTACCTTTACATTTGACCTTTATGTTTCCTGTAATGGGCTTCCACCAAAACAAACTCTCACTAATAATCCCTGAAACAATATCCTATCTATCGATGGGAACTGTGGCTAAAGCTACCTACTGAACATGTGCGATGGTAGATTTCAGTGCGAATGTATAGGCGGGAGACTGGTAGGTAGAAATGGTGTAAATTCTAATAATCACTGAAACAATATCCTATCTATCAACCTACCAATTTATGCTTGATGTATCCCTCAAACCTCAGCCCTCTCTTAGATGAGCCTCTGTTGTCGAGCATCACGACGACATAACCGAGTTGCGGGCATAGCCTGAGGGCACGCATCCCTGGGAAGGAATTACTGACGAGCTGCACCTGGGGGCCACCGTAGACATAGTGCACAACTGGATAGAGCTTGCTGGGGTCAAAGTTCACCGGTTTGATGATGATACCGTACATCGTCTCACGGCTAGTCGGGCTCTGATATGTGAATATCTCAGGCTCTGGTTGTTGTGGCATGGATGACGGAGTAGCTGTGATCAGAAAACAAATATTAAAATACTGACAAATAATCACCTGCAAACTTGGTAGTATGTCAGTGGCCAGAATGGCTTAATTGATTCCTTGATTGTACAAGGCGGTTCTCGAACCACTAGTCTCGCATGCTTACGTGACTGCTGGCTCCCGCAATCACAATATGTATATAGACTTTGAACCTATTAAAGAATTGCTTCTTCCTTCAGCATTGGGCCTCATCTGTACAATCATTGTAGCTACAATCTACATTTACACTTGATCGAATGTGGACCAGATCAAGGAAACTGATACACCAAGTTTCATGGAAATCACACGACCTTTATTATTTGTACCTCGAATGACCTCTGATGACCTTCAAAATTTGTGGCACCAAATGTTGACCATATCCACCACGTTTCATGAAAATCCAACAATCTTCAGTAATTTGACCTCAAATGACCCCTGATGACCTCAGAATGACTTTCAAAAATTTCAGCACCAATTGTTGACTGTATCTATCAAGTTTCATGTAAATCCAACAATCTCGATTGATTTGACCTCAAATGACCGTGATGACCTCCAAATGACCTTCAAACTTGTTGGCACCAAGTGTTGACTATATCCACCAAGTTTCAACACCATATCTCTTATAGATTTCCAGATAATGCATTTACTAGATTTATTGCAAATTAATTTGACACAAGTAGCATACTTTGTGCTGAAAGCCTAATCAGTTAGAGAACCCATAGTCCTGCTACCACCTACCAACTTTCGTTAACATAGCTCTTACGATTCTTGAAATAACTTGTTCACGAGCTTAATATGCAAATTAGCTGATTTAATTAGCACATTTTGTGCTGGAGATCTAATCAGTTCGAGGACCCATGCCCTCCTACTCACCTACCAAATTTCATCATCATAGCTCCTATGGTTTCGGGACATGATCCGTTCACAAGCTTTGCACGGACGGACGGACACACACATGCCATAGTGACCACCTAAGTCTCCCTCTGAACATAGTTCAGGCGAGACAGAAATGGCTATAACAAATCACTAGTATAAATACACACAATTTATTCATCACACACACCAAGTAGGAACTTGATCTGACCCCACATAGTCATTTTATCATGTTCTCAGGTTTTTATGTATTTTTTCCTAAGATCACCTCGGTGTTTTCCCCAAAACGACAGAGGAAATTTTCTCACTGTAGGGGACATACACACCAAGTACAACCTTGATCTGACCAGGCATGGTCAACTTATGTTTACAGGTTTTTTTTATTCTTCCACACTTTTGTTGGCCTACGATGACTTCCGAGCTCTCCCCAAAACAATCAGGAAAATTCACTCATTATGGGGGACATACACACCAAGTAGGATCTTGATCTGACTCCACATGGTCAACTTTTCATGTTTACAAAAAATTTAGTATCTTTTTAACAACTTCGTTGGCCTACGATGACCTCTGAGCTCTCCCCAAAACAATCAACAAAATTCACTCATTATGGGAGACATATACACCAAGTAGGATCTTGATCTGACCCCACATGGTCAACTGATCATGTTCACAGGTTTTTTAGTTTTTTCTACAATTTGTTGGCCTAAGATGATCTCTGAGCCCTCCCCCAAACAATCAAGAAATTCCACTCATTATGGGAGACATAAACCAAATAGGACCTTGATCTGACCAGGCATGGTCAATTTATCATGTTTACATTTTTTCTTTCTTTTTTTTCTTCACACTTTTGTTGACCTAAGATGACCTCTGAGTTCTCCCCCAAAACAACAGGTACAATTCACTCATTATGGTTGAATCCCACATGGTCAACTTATCATGATTACATTATTTTTAGTATTTGTTCACGACTTTGTTGGCCTGAGATGACCTCTGAGCTCTCCCCAAAACAATAGGAAATTTGTTACAACTCATTATGAGAGACATATACACCAAGTAGGACCTTGATCTGAACAGGCATGGTGAACTTATCATGTTTGAAGGTTTGTTCAGTATTATTTTTACCTTTGTTAGACTAAGATGACCTCTTGAGCTCTCCCCAAAACAATACGGAGAATCCACTCATTATGGGAGACAAATACATCAAGTAGGACCTTGATTTGACCAGGCATGGTCGATTTAGCATGTTAAAAGTTGTCATCGTTTTACCCATGTTGACCTCGGACCTCTCCCCAAAACAAGACCAAGTACAAACCTGATCTGAGCAGGCTCGGTCAAATTATTGTGTTTACAAGAAAAGCATCTCGTCTTGTCTTGTTTCGTACAAGATTAATCAAAGGTTCCACGCCTTTGGTACGACCTGACCTGGAATCAAACTCCGAACCTCGAGGTCGATCTTCTAACAGCTTGACCATGCATAAATAAAAGCAAAAAAGAAGAATAATAATGCATATCACTCACTTGATAAATGCATCAGTTTCGAAACATCATGGCAAGTGATGGATAATGGCTGTTCACTGACGTGCTCAAGTTTTGCGATCATGCAGAAGTGTGGAGTGGTGAGATTACTCATGTTGTAAACTAAGTACTCAAAATCCTGAAAGAGAGAGAAAACATCATCATTATCAAATCTTCTATGCCTGGTTCTCCCTTTCATCATTTGGGTCCCGGACTGGTACGGTTTTGAACCGTGGTAAAACCGTTATAAAGGAAGTATCCGGAACATAACCCTAGACACCAGAACACAACCGTAGCCTATCCGTCGCTTTCCGTGGTCAAATGAAACCCCATTTCTGACCATGGTTAATGCTGGACAGGTTATGGATATGCTACCGTTTTGTCCCAGTTGTGCTACTGTGTTCTACGGTCATTTATGGTTGGTGACGGCCAAGATGATATATTTTCACTTAGTTTGAAAATCAGACACAGAAATAACGAGGCTGCGGAATCGCATGGGTCATGGAACACCACATGTCTACGGATTTACCAGGGATAATCACTGATGAAAAACGTGGGCTTCCGGCACCCGGCACCGTTAAAGTGAGAACTAGGCATAAAACATCCGTTCTGCACACTTGCTTGGGTTGGGGATTGGAACAAGTGATTTTCTTACGAGCACATCAAACGAGACTAGGCATGCCTAGTAAAGCTGGTCCCAAAAGTTCATCCATGTTGACCCCTGAGGCTGTTGACCTTTGACCTCTGGGGTCAAGAATGTGTCAGGAAACATTTAGGGCCTACCAAGTTCGGGTACTGAAATATTCGTGCAGTGACAATTAAGTACCTAAACGTGCCCTAAAAGGACCTAAGTATGAGGTTATTGACCTTCAATCTCTGGGGTGGACACTGTGTCAGGGAAAATGTAGGGGCCAGGGCAATATGCCTACCAAGTGTGGGTCCTGTGGGTATTGAAGTATTTGTGCGGTGACAATTAATGACCTGAACATGTGAGTACGTGTGAGTGAGTGACACTGAGTTGCACAGACAGAAAAATATAGGCTGTTCGCCTTCTGAACCAGCAAAAAAAGCATGTTTAGGGATGCTCAGGCCAACAGTAACCGTCCTGGTAGTACAGGACATTTAATTTGTTAATGATTTATTTTTACCAAATCAGGTCTAAGCATTCATTTTTAGCTGATAAATAATTTCCAGTATTCGTGCTGGGGTAAGGTCAAACGTCACAGAGAGGATGTAAATAGTTGTAAGCGATGGTAGGAACAACGGTAGGGAAAAGTGGGGAGGTGGAAAGAGTAGGGGAAGGGTGAGAGATAGGCGGGGAAACGATGTATTCTCTATTTCACCTTCCTTACCCTTCCCCCAACCACCCCACAATTCTACCCACACTCCCCAACTTCCCTTACCCTTCCCAACTACGCCCACCCTCCTCACCTCTCTACCCTCCATCACTGTCCCCACACCCTCCCCACTCTTCTCCCACGCTTCCCACGTTAGAATATGAGGCAGAGGATGGGATTTTCAAGAAAGAAAGAAAAAAAGAAAAAGGAAGAAAGAAAGGAGGAAAGAAAGAAAGAACGAAAGAAAAGAGGGTGTAGTGGAGGGGTGCAGTGGATGATGGTAAAAGGAAAACAAGACAAGAAGGATGTGGTAGCAAGTGCGAAGGAGGGGACATTGGAGTTTGGAGGGGAGGGCAAAATAAGGACATGAATTTATTGCTGGTGTTGCTAGTTCCGAAGAGGAGCAGCCTATATTCTATATCCCGTTAGCTCTTTTTTAGGTACTTTTTGGGTGTGCCCAAGGGCGGCAATTTGTTCTCAATATTGGGTGGGACATGACCCCATTTTCAAATAATTTACTGTGTGGAAAATCAAAGTCAATAGACAAGCCCTCAGATATTGAGGGGGACATGTCCCCCCTACCCCCCGTGATCGCCACCGAGGATGTGCCGCTACTACGGCGGCAACCCCTAGTATTACTAGTGCTGTAGTTTGACCTATATATCGTTTGGCCTAGAATAGATATCGAATGTGCAGCCTGCGTGACCAGCGATAATGTTCAACTGTATTAGTGTATACAGTTTTAGCTGTGCAGGCTAAGGTAAAGGCAAATCTAGTGTAATCACTCCGATATTTCAGAATAGTCAAGGTTTATGGATAATTCTCGGACAAAATAGCCAAGGATAAACAAGGTCCTAAATTATGCAGAGATTGGATCGAAGTGAACATCTCAATTTTGGGCTATTCATTTCACATGGAAAATATATTTCTTAGATGACTGATCATAATATTCTGGAATTTCAGAGTTACCACACAGCTCAACACGGGCACTCCTGGGAGGAAGTGTCATACCTTGTTATACGACCCGTGTTTTAGTCAATTGTTAGCTCACTGTTAGTTGATATATGATGGTCATCTTCATACCATATGGGTGAAGTGAAATAATAGAGCAAAATGGGTGAAGTTAAGAGGATGGCGAAAAAAGGAGTACAGGAGACGGTTGGATGCCAATCTTCGTATCGAGGACGACACAGGATGATGATAGCCTAGTAAGTTATGCCTTGGCTATATGAACAAGACAGAATTAGGTATCTTATGATCTATTTCTCATGCATGTTGGCAGGTCCGTAGCCAGACCATGTGCCCAAGGGGGGTCAACACGATTTCGGGGGAGGGGGGTATTGTTGAGGGGGTGACATAATTGTCACTGCACCCACAGGGTCCAAAGTTGGTAGGCATATAGCTCTGGCCACTAAATGTTTCTTGACTCATTCTTGACCCCAGAGGTCAAAGGTCAACAGCCTCAGGGTCAAAATGTATAAACCTTTTAAACACCGTAACTTGATAGAGTAAACTTCAATTGAGCTTATACTTAGTATGTGTGTTCATCTATTTAGTACCTGACCCATATTAATGTTGGTGTAGGTCAAATGTTATCTGAGGTCAACAGAGGTCAAACACTGAAAAACCTTGTGAACACTATAACCTGGTAGGATAAACTTCCATTGAGCTCATAGTTGGTACGTGTGTTTATTATAATTAGAACATGATCACTCCTGTTTTTGGTGGAGGTCAAAGGGTCATCTGAGGTCAATAGAGGCCAAACACTGAAAACCTTAAACACCATAACTTGGTAGGGTAAACATCAATTGAGCTCATACTTGGTAGGCCCTATGTGTGTTCTTCATAGTTAGTACCTGATCCCCATTGATTTTGGTGGAGGTCAAAGGTCATCAGAGGTCATACACTGAACATTTTGTAAGCAACATAACTTGATAGGGCAAACTTTATTTGAGCTCATACTTGGTTTTGATAGAGGTCAGAGGTATTCTGAAGTCAATAGAGGTCAAGCACTGAAAACCTTTTGAACATCTGCGGACAAATTGGTAAAGTTTGTTGGATTTTCATGAAACTTGGAGGATATATTCAACATTTCGTGCTAAAAAATTGGAATGTCATTTGGAAGTCAACAAGGGTCATTGGAGGTCAAATTACTAAAGATTGTTGGATTTCCATGATACTAGGTGCATGTGATCGACCCTCTGACAATCTTTTGGATGGACATTTCAAGGTCATCCGAGGTCATCAGAGTTCATATTTCTAGAGGTTGTTGAATTTTTTTGAAACTTGACACATATAGTCAACATTTGGTGCCGCAAATTTTGAGGGTCATTTCGAAGTCATCATGGGTCATCTGGGGTCAAATTAGTAAAGATTGTTGCATTTCATATTGTGATTACGAGAGGAACCAGCTTTACTAGACATGCCTAGTCTTTTTTTTCTTCAGAAGATTGCGAAAGGTAGTATGTCGACATGTATGTCATCGAGTTTAGCTAGGGTGAAGTCTGACGATAGGCGATCCTATTGTGGACTGTCAATACCTGACGAGACCTTCCAATATAAAGAGGTAAATTAATGATGGCCTACTCAACGGCTCAAGTCCACTTCCGAAGTCCGGAAAGAAGTGACCATAACGCCAGTCCGAAAATAGTTGAAGACCACCCCAGAAAACGCTCGAACATATTGACAAAAGAACGCTGTTTCACCAGAACGCTGTTTCAACACGTATCAGAGTTACACAAAATTTGCTTATTCCCATATAACATCTACTGATAAATCGTCATTGACGAACTTGAAGTAGGCATTCTCGTAAAGTAGCCTACTCGTTAAAAGTACTCAATTATTGTTCTCATGTAGGCTTACCAGGGCCATTTCTTTAGATCGAGTATTTATTACCTACACCGATGGAATCGGAGTAGGTTATGTTTTTGGTTTAGGACAATTACTCTCGGAAACTCAAAACTACTGGATGGAATCGGACAAAATTTGGTAGACATGTTAGATATGTGAAACACTTGTGACTGACAACTTTTGGTGAGTGTCGGATCGAAGGTCACGGAGTTCAGGAGAGGTCAAATTTTACTACT